>BPLS01031462.1:66720-88653 GCA_019656275.1 Rhododendron kiyosumense
ATATATCGTCTAAGAAACTGGAATTGGTGCTGTAAAGCAATAAACAAGTGTGATTGTCAGGATCAAATGACCATTTACCTTTGCAGAGAGAGAGAGAGAGAGAGAGAGAGAGAGAGGGAGAGAGATTCAGTTGTGGCCAGAGGAGGTTTTATAGTTTGTAGTTGAATTTTCCGGGGAGGTGGGTGTCTTGTTGTTTTGTAGCGTTTTATTTGGAGCCGTTGTATGGTGCTGCCGGTTTGTACTAGAACTTGGAAGAGGTGTAGGGTAGGGCCGTTATTAGTTGCAAGGGATAGGGGCATTTGTGGAAAGCAAAAAGGAGGAAACATCTTCCTACATTTAAAAGAAGTAGTATAGATAAGCATTCCCTTCACAAATCGAAATTCAAGCACCACATTTCTTTTTCAGAACACTAATTAATGGACTATAAATGTTCAAAAATGTTTCTTCCTCTACATCTCAAGACACACGAGATCTTGTACCACTTACCAATGAGGCCCTATCAATTCCTAATCCACAGAAGCAAACAATTATATATAGACACTAATGCAATTACACTCACTCTTCATAGACAAACTTAGGATTCGCGCCCGTGTAAATCAATGTGAGAGGGTCTTTTCCTATCAGATAGGAGGGGTTGTTGTACAAAGTATACTTCTAAGTATGATTGACGTAAGCCGTGTAACTGATCTAAGTCGATATTTTGTGGTAGTTCTTAGATGATTTTAGGCAAGCACCCACACTGACGGAAGAAGAAAATATTGATGCCCTTTCCAATGACTGAACTAGAGGGGAAGAGAGTGACTATCAGGCTGTCTATAAAATTGTATCAGTCACAACTGCATATCGTACACACACAAAAATGGAAACAAAACCAGTTTTCCCTAACTTCCTAACTGAATGTGTACAAGGTTTCAACATCTCTACTACGTGGCTGTACAAATCGTATAATGGGTTATGATTTCAAAGACTACGAGCTTTAGAAAAAATCAGATTTCAACAATAATCAATTCTAGAATAGCTTATTTCAACGGGACAATTTTTTTATTTCATCAAATGCAAGATCGAACACAAAATATCAGATTTCAACAAAAATGGGCAATAAAAAAAATTCTTTCAACAAATACAAGATCTCACACAAAATATCAGAGTTCAACGAATAATGGGCAGTAAAAAAAAATAGATTTCAACAAATACAAGATCTAACACAAAATATATCAGATTTCAACGAATAATGGGCAGTAAAAAAAATTACTTCTTAAAAACAGGGAATCAATTTTTACCCAAACTCAAATTTTGGGTTGAGGTGGGCGAGATGTCGGCCTTGTTCTTCTCGTCGAACCTGGGTTGCGGATCTGGATCAAATCCGGGTCGTCGGATGGCGGCCCGGACGCCTTTGGCGTTGCTGGTGGGGGCAGCGCCGACGTCCACAGGGTTGGTGGATGTAAGGTGTGACGGAGGGCGGAAGAGAAGAGGACAGTGAGAGAAGAGAAGAGTGGGAAATGGAGATGAAACGTTGGTGGGAGATGAAAGATGAACGTGGTTAAATGGGAGAGATGAACGTGGGAGATGGAGATGAGATGAGATGCAGATGGAGATAATGAGATGTAGTGGATAAATATCTTGACCGTGGTTAAAAGGGGTCGGGTAAAGTTTTTTTTTTTTTTCCCTGGACCATTGACCGGTTGTGTGAGTTCCCAACTTTTTTGTGTTACCTTAGTTTTTTGAAGAGTTGTGTTACCTTAGTTACATATAATGGTTTTGACACAAAACTTCACGTAAAAGAGCCCTTACCTTGTTAAGGAAAGAGCCTCCCTTTTTTCTATCGAATTTCGATGATCCGAACTGCTCAATGTGTTCAAAACGTGATTTTAAGGGTACTCGTGAGAAATCGGCAAAAAAAATGACTAGAAATGGTTTCATCCGAGCAGTTTTTGTTTATTTTTTATCAAATGGTACAAATAAAAACTGCTCGAATGAAGCCCTTCCCAGTCTTTTTTTTGCTAATTTCTGGAGGGTACCCTTAAAATCACGTTCTAAATACATTGAGTGGCTCAAATCATTGAAATTCAATCTGAAAAGGGGAGAAAAAGGGAGGTTCGCAACTTAATATGGTAAGGGCGCCCTTACCTGAAGGGGACTCATGGTTTTGATTATGCTTTTACCAGAAACCTTCTTAAAAAATAAGTACTTATTTTGGAACTTCTTAAAGAAAAATAAGAAGGGTTGTTTCAAAAAACCCAAATAAGCAGTTTATTTCACATTTTCAAACTCAAAAATAACGTAAATGAAAAATAATTTTTTAATTTTTTTGCACCGTATTAAAGATCTCAATGAGATCTATCAAATAAGATTCATATTGATAGAAAAATTATTTGCGTAAACACATAATTTTTGAGCTTGAAGTTGCCTTAATCAAAAAATAAGTGCTTACTTCTTATTTTGTAGAACAAACCTTATTATTGAACAAAAAATAAGAACTTATTCAAGTTCTTGATTATGTCATGCCAATGTTTTACGGAGTCTCCAAAACGGAGGGAGACACCGAAGCGATATCCTAACAAAAAACATCAATTCATAAAGCGCTTCACGAATAAATCATTTTCATCAAATATGTTCAATAAGCTAATTATAAAGTAATATATTCTAGTCGGATAACATATCATTTTAATCAAGTACAAAATCACATACTCTAATACATTACCTAGTCAATGACATGTTTAAAAAAAAATTACCTAGTCTGAGTCGCTAAGATATACAAACCCTCTTTCTTCTCGATACCCTTCCCAATGCCTTTGAAATGGTTAGTTTCCCATGGACTCAGATCCTCTCCGAATGTCTCTCTCTCAACATCTTCCAGATGTTTTCACCACAAGTTGACAGCGCATTAATGAAAGAAATGGAGGGCTCAGATTAGCCCTAACTTAAAAGGCTCCTATTCTTTAAGAAGCACGACGCCGTTTCGAAAAAATCTATTAACAGCTCCATCTCCCTCACTTCCACTCATCTGCTTTTCATACCTCTCTCTCTCAACATCTCTGGTCAACTCAAGACAAACCCACAACTCCACCCAACTAAATCTTTGCTAAGATTACACGAGAAAATGCAGGAAAATAAGAATTAATGCGTACGACTTACATTCGATTCCATTCCCATGGCAAAAGGAGTAAAATAATGGATTCAATAAATCAGGAAGAAGAAAGTTCATTGACAAATTTTGTTCCAAATACAGTACTCTTAATTTTCATCGTGAAGCAGGAAATGCACCAAAAATACAACAACAAACACCAAAAATACAACGACTAACTTCCTTTTTCTGTTTCTTTTTTTTTTTTGCAGATGGAATGAAAAGGTCAAAACAAAGTTCTAATCCTTAGGGGCTAATTCAAAAACTGAATAAAACTCAAGAATATATTTTTGTGTTTTGAAAAAATTCTTCAAACTCGAACCCGCAGACCCAGTAATAATCTCCTCAAAACCAATCAATACTCCATTCTGGCTGTTCTAACCAAAAACAATGGCCCAGACTCGTGAATTCCCGTCTAAAACTTTACATAAGGCATTCCTTCCTCTATGTGGACCCCCTGAATTAGCGAGAAAAACCCTCGCAACTCTCGATTCAGTGATTCACTCCCTATTTGACCCCGATCGTAGTTCATCAGCGAACATTTCAGTTTTGGAACCCTCCTTCGACTGCAGAACCAGTAATCTCCATCAACTAACCCTAGAAATAGATAATGTATGGAGAGAGAGAGAGAGAGAGAGAGAGATTGTATGAAAGGAAGAATTAGAGAAGATGAGTGGAAACCGAGGGAGACGGCGTTTTAACAAGAGCCGTTAGTGGCTTTTTCCGAAACGGCGTCGTTCTTCTTAAGGAATAGGAGTCTTCAAGTTGGGGCTAATCTGAGCCCTCCATTTCCTTCATTAATGCGCTGTCAACTTGTGGTGAAAACATCCAGAAGATGTTGAGAGAGAGACATTCGGAGAGGATCTGAGTCCGTTTCCCATACTTCGGGTGACCTATTCTTGCTTTTAAATAGCTTATAAGGACTTCAAGCTCTCATTGATGAGTGGGGAGGGGTTGTCAACTCATTGTCTAGATACACTGATGTTCCCCAACAAAAAGGACTACATAGTGCATATCCATACCTCTTTATAGATCAACAGTTTTGAAATAGAAAGGTACGTCCTTAAGCTTTATCAATGCCAATCGCATGTAACTGCTTCCAATATCTATCAGATATTAGGAGATATAGCTTCGGATATATAGCTGAATCAGTTAAATTAGGTTCAACTCTTCATAGCCAAATCAGTTACAACTACAGATATAGTGGCCAGGCAAATAGTAAAAACAATTTATTAGTAGATTTTAAAATAGCAGACACAAAAGGTATATTTACATTGATCACTAAACATCAGAATAGTCGTTTGAAAGTTATGTAGGAAATTAGCGCTATCATATCCTGAACCATGAGATGACTAATACCATAGGCTAGTTCAATGTTCAAACCAAAGCTCCATTGTCAAGAGCATTTAGATTCTCCTCAGGAAGGATTTGATCTCCCAGTCTATGTTCCAGGGCATAGAGAAATTAAATCTAAAAAAAATTGAGGAGCATATATTGAGAAAATAAAATAGAACACCAAAGCAAACATGAGTGATCACTTAACATGCTTTCTAGATGTCATTCAGAAGTGATCACTTCACTTGTTCCTGAAAATAATCCAAGAGACCCAACTAGCTGGATTTATTAAGGAACCAAAATCTAAATAGTACCCAACAATATGTAACCAAAGTATTTGTTTGTAGTAATTGTCATTCATCTGTTTGAAGGCGCTTCATGAATAGCTCGACTAGCAAACATGTTATCAATAAGCTAATTGAAAAGCAACGATTTCCAGTTGGATAACATATCAATTTAATTGGTTGCAAAATCATATAACACAATAACTTGTCGTTTTACTCGGTTAAAGACCAAAAAAATAAAAAACTAATATGTCGCTAACATAATCAAATGCCCTGTTGTCTTGATAACTTTTCTCAATATGGAATGGTTAGGCTCCCATAGTATGATCTTGCCTTTCCATAGCCTATAAGGATTCCAAGTACCACTACAGATTAACAAAATAATTACCAATGACTTACCACTTTGCGTAAAAAAATTACATCTAACAAAACCTATTATTGAAATGAAATTTGAACGAAGGCTTGGGTGCTTAAAGAAAATGTGGAAAACAAGAAGACTGGGCAAACCCTTTTATCTATGAATAGAAGAAATGGCTGAAGATAAAGGTCTCTCTGACAATGTCATCATCTAACAATCCATATAGAAATGGTTGCTCATAGATCTAAAGTAGTTTTAAGACTTAAGAATTAGTTTGAAGTAGTAATAGCTTAATATATATTTTGCAAGTTTGAATACATATTTGGATGTAAGTTTGCTTTTGATTAAATTCAAATTATCTAACATTAGTTTGTCTTTTCTTGCCGAAATTTCAAAAGTAATCGTATATAAGCTTGTTTTCGATTAAATTCAAGCGTGCTTATATTCATTTATCTTTTTTGATTTCTTTGTTAGAAGTGTGTCGATTCAGTTTGTTTGACCTTCCCTTGTTTGGTTTGAGAGAGACAAAGAAGGAAAATAGCAAAATTGAGTTCAATACATTGCGAAATATTCATCCCAATTATCTCCCATTTTCTTAAATGATTCCTCCCAATGTAGAAGATTATGGAGTATCTTGTAATATATAAGATTTTACATGATTTTTAAAATTTTATTTAATAATAGGGGAACTTAATTAGGAGTCCTCTCCTGTGTATATACTTATGTCCTAGTCCTGGAGGGTTTAAAAGCTTATGTTCCCATCCTGAAATTTAAATAATACCCATATTACCCTTTATATTTTATTTACCATTGTTTTTATCTAAATAAATGTGATAGATATATATTAGATAACTAACTGAAAATACTTGTTTGGAGGAAGTCCTGTTTTGATTAGGATTGGGGGTAGTCCTGTTTTGATTAGCATTAGTTGTAGATAATTATTATCCATATATACACGGCAATTTTTTTTGCCTAGGTCCCACCATTCCATCCCAAAGACAAACCCACACTTTCCAATCCCTATATAAACTCTTCATTCAACAAGCTAAGAAAAAAGAGGACTGTGGAAACCGGAAAAGGACGGCAGAAAGAGAAGAAAGGTGAATCAGAAAAGAAGGACGACAGGTCCTGTTCGTTCGGCCATCTCGTTAGCATTACATCCCGTTCTGGCGGAGTGAAGGATACCCTAGACGAAAACCCCTCTTCTAAAGTTGTTTTGCTCGAAAATCATGAACTACACTCACCCACCCAACCATTCCGGCAACTCTGATCGGAAACCCTGATCGAAAAAAAAAACAATGGCTAAAACCAGTAAGTTACGATTTCTCTTCTACATTCATGGGTTTTTCTGTATATTGTTGTTCTCGCGGATTTTGTCATGACTTGCGGGTGTGTTTCGATTTCACCATATATTGACATGATTTCGGTATATGTGTTTGTATGTTACCCGATTTTGTCATGTACTATGTTTATGGTCGTTTTTCATTTTTAAGGTTTATCTCAAATAACAAATAACATTTTTTGTGGTTCCGGTATGTGTGTTTCGAAATCTTCTAAAGTTTTAACATGATCAAGATGCATCTTGTAGGACATGTTAGCGATTTTTGTCATGACTAGCTATGAAGTTTATCTTTGACTTATGAAGAAGATTTTTACCCATATTGAACAAAAGAGTGCATAGTGAGGGATGGTTGTTTATGAAATCCTCTTATTTCTCGAGGAATAAATTGAATCACGATTAAGACTTAAAAGGTTTTCTTTGCTGCTTAAACACAAGGTTTTCTATGTTGATGCTTTATGATTGTGTTATGGTTTGTATGGTAATTTATGTGGTCATGATACTTGATGTGTTTCAGATGTTGGGTTAGCAGTACATAATAGTATTGATCATGTTAAACTTTTAGGACAGACAATTGATCATCTTTGCTGCTTTAACATAAGGTTTGCTATCTTATTTTTTTCTTGATTTCAGTTTACAGTTACCTTGTGGGTCGAAATGAAAGGTTGGGAGAATATATGGTTGTGTTGAATACATGGTAAACTCTTTTATCCAATATAATGATGGTTGCTATTCATTATTGCAGGAGGTACCCCTAGAAAGGTCACATCGGGGGCTATGTTAAGGACAAGAGATTCAAAGGTTGATCAAATGCCTTCCTCGAAGGATAAGACACATCACCGTGGGTATGTTTCATGGGATGTAGAAGGTAAGAGGATTGTTTGGTCATGTTTAATGAGGATTGTTAAGTTCAATTGCTAAGAATTCTTAAGTTCAATTACCTTAAGGACAAATATGGTCATGATTCATGTGTGTTTTAAGTTCAATTGATAAGGCTCTTAGTTAGTTACGCAATTTTTGTCATGAATAGTATGGTTACCACAAAAGGGCCTAACATGATCAATATGTGAAATGCATCATGTATCTTAGCAAATAAATTGACATATAAATCATGGCACATCCTAGATGGTCTTTGGAAATTTGTTAATTTTGTTGTGAAGTATTTCACGGTAAATTCACTAATGTTTTTACATGATCAAGTTGCATATTGTATCATGTCCCGACAAATTGGCATACATAACAATGACACATTCAAATTGTAGCATAAATGAGATTTAAAGATGGGGTATTTGTTGAGATTCTTACATTTGTACAAGCCTAGGATGACAGATTCTCATGGCAAATTTTTTATTATTGTAGGAGGTACGACACCCAAAACCGTAATGAGGTTACCATTTGCTGAATTGAATTTTAGGTATATTACACCGAATGTTCGGCCATCCTCAAGGAAGCATACCAAATCTGGTAATGGTACAGGGAGGGTCAAGATTGGAATGGCACGTCCGTCAAGACATGGTAAGAGCAGGGGTTAAATATTTTAACATGATCAAGTTGCATACATATCATGACACATTCATAAAGGAAACGTTGCATATAATGGCTGAGCATTGCAAAATATTATTGTATCATGAATGATATTGAAAAATGGAGTAGTCTATAAGATTTTTACTACTTTGTGATAGCTTTACGTGATTAGGATAAGCCATTTACATGGGTTTTTTTTTTTGGTATTGCAGGTACACCACTGAATACTAAAATGAGTCATCCATTTTCTGTATTGAATGTTGAAAAGATTACACCAAATGTTCAGGCATCGTCATCAAAGCGTACCAAATCTGGTAATGTTAAAGGAATGGTCAAGATTGGTAAGTCAAGGATGAATGAGGGGAAAGTTCAGGAGACAGCAATCAGGTCAAGTCTCGGAGGCGTAATACCGTTGATTAAAGAATTGAAATTGAGCGATCGTCACAAAGAAGTATTGATGACCACTCCATTTTGGGGTATTTTCGAGGCAATTCTTAAGGACAATCTCTCACCTAGACACTGTAGGAAGAGTGATAAAATGATTATCGGAATAATCAATGCATATGATTCGGCCACAAATAAATTTCGCCTCAGAAATGAACTAGTGGGCATAACACGGGATGACATTGGTCAGATATTTGGCATATCATGCGGGACCGAATATGTCAAGATCATATACTGCTGCAAAGAGGATGTGAAGATGGCTGGAAGACGTAAGATCAACGATGACAGGTTTACAAGTAAATCATTAAAAGACAAGATGTTTGAGTATGCATCGGGGAGTAGTAAGGAAGACGTGGAAGATGTTGCGAGGTTGCTTTGTTTGCACTTCTGCCATGCATTGTTCTTCCCTACTGCTACTATAGTTAGTTGGGCCTACCTGCAAATTGTCGAGGATTTTGAAAGGATGAAGTCGTATGATTGGAAGAGAGCCATATTAGATAAACTCATGTCATCGATAAGGAAAAAACACCAACAACCAAGGCGAGTGAAGGGCTGTGTTACTGCATTACTGGTAAGTTTGTAAGCTTTATTTGGTTCGGTTTTGGAATTATTGAGGATTGTGAATTATTAGTGTACCATGTGTGTGTTTTGTAGTATTGGATCTGTGAACGTACAAATGTGGTAAAGGCTCTTCATTCAGACAACCCTCTAGGAATCATCAAATGAAGGATTCCAGCCATGGTGACAAAATTCAATAAAATTGGTGGGTTGAAGAACCTCAAGCCTAGTCAGGTGTGTATGCCATCTTTTAAATATTCATACATTCATGGTGGAAATTCGTTAAAGTATTTGGCATTCTTATTGTAAATTTGTCGGCCTGTGATGAGTATTGTACATGACTAAGTAGTTGGACCGTGATGGCATGATATATTTTTAAGAATTGTATGACCTGAATTCATGGTACAATTACCAAACTCAACATAAGACGTGGATTTTTTCATAATCATGGTGAATTTTGTGGACCATAATATGTTCGGTATATGTTTATCATCATATGTGGGTAAATTGATCATGTAGGCTGTTAAAAGTAGTTAAAATGACAAACTTACATTGTATGATTGGCAAATAATTCATCTATTTTGCATGAATGTTTCATCATTGATCTATGAGTAAAATCACCATTTATTTTTTCATTCATGGTTAATATGGCTATGATATATTGTCGTCAGAATAAATAACTCCACCAATTTGATGGTACTACATTTTAATCTTTTTATGCGTATTTCCATATTTATAGGTTATTCAGAGGGATGCAAGTGTCAATCGGACTGTGGTTGAAGAGGCACCTGTCATTGTAGATATTGTGCAAGATTCACTATCGTCTGAGGATGCGCTATGCTCCCCCATAGGAAATGGTGGGTTATCACCGGCAGGCCTTAAATGGGACGAAGAAATTTCTTGCCTAGCCAACACTCATGAAAAAGATAATGACTGGACTGCTAAAACAGTTTTGGATACCGCCAAGCAGAACAAGGATGACTCAAATGAAGAAGCCATCGATTCAAAAAAGACGCAACTGGTTTTCGATCTCCGTGAACACATAACACTATTGAAGGATCAGATGAAATGGAAAAATGAAACACATGCAGACTAAGGAGGATAAAATTGTCAGCATGCATGAAACAATCTTGAAGCTAATGGCTGAGAACAATCAACTGTCGGATGAGCTTCATGAGGCAGTAGTTCACTTGATCACGCAACTTTCTGGCCAATGTCAAAAGAGGAGCGACAACGTTCCATGGTTAAGGACCTTAAAGAGAAGGTGCGGAAAGGAACCAAAAATGATAATTATGTGTACCCCAGTAAATGACAAAGACGCATGACTAGATTAGTTAAGTCTGATCAAGAAGTGGGAAACGAAGGTGTGGTTGATGTTGACAATATCATCCTTGGTCCGAAACAAGTTTTTAAGAAGCCTGATCCAATAAGGGGTCTCAGAACGAACAAGGTATATCGTCATATGCTGAAGGAGGACAAAGAGAAGCTAACCCAGATTTGGACAGAAGCATAGAACAAGTAATTATTATTTCTCTAAAAACTTGAATAAATTTGTTAATCATATGTTTACGTATAAATATGATAACGTTTTAATTGTTGTGTGTAGCTCGTGCATCTGGACTGGTTCAGAATTAGGGAGTAACATTTGGGTTGAAGATATCAGGCAATTGATTGAAGAATCTGTCATGTCCGGCAATGTAAGTAATCTGAGGATATATTTCACATGACTCAATTAATTATGAATTGATCATGATTGCTGTATGACAAATGAGGAATATATCAGGTTATTGATGCGTATTCCGAGGTACTTTTTTTGGAGCAGCAGAGGAGAGCCAGTGACATACAAGGTGATGGGACCCAAATTAATAATGAGATGTCGTACGTATTCAGCTGGACCTTCTTGGTGAGTTGTGACAATCTTATTGTAGGGAGGTATTCCCGAACAGGTAAGATTAGTCGCTGAACACGTGATGTGTCAGGGACACGTGGTAGACATGATAAGTTTATTGCCGGGCAGTGCGATGAGCGGTGATCTGGGCTAATGACACGTGGAGCCATTAGTCCAGACAGTCTGTTCGGCTGATAAAGTCAAAAGACATGTGAAGTCATTTGACCAGATATAACTACATGGACCAGTTACACGTGGGGTCATTGGTCCAGAAGGACTGTTCGGCATTGAGGTAGCCGAACAGTGGAGGAAATTGCCTTAAACGATGTTTTGGCAAGGATACTCTGGAATGGTGATATTCCATAGAAGGGTAAGATCCCGAGTTTAAAGGAACGAAGCAAGAGAACCAACGTGAGTGGGGTGTTCGGATAATTATGGGAAAGAGTCCCATAATTATTGAGCTTTTGTACAGATAAGGGAATGAGAATCCAGAAGATACTAGGTTTCCTATACGAGGTAGGAATCCTAGGGCAACAGGGATGCTTGGACTGCAAGCATCCGTGAGCCTATAAATACAAGGTAAGCCTGGAGGTGAAAGGTACGCAATATTTGGCCATCTCTTATTGCTTTCCTACTGATAATTAGGGTTTAGACCAGTACGTGATACTAACTTAAGCATCGGAGGGCCTTTGCCACGAGAGGCAAAGGTGCGCTCACCCCTTGTCTGTTTTGCAGATTAGGGTCCGACGGAGAACTAGGGTTCCGGTGTGGAGGCACGTGTAGCCGTTGCAAATTAGTGTTGTTCAGAACACTAATTGTTTTCATCCCCCTACAATTGGCGCCGTCTGTGGGAATTCGAACAAGTTCGTGAAAACATAACCATGATGGAAGAAGATCCAACCACGCCGTTCGATCCAAAGAACCAGTTAACTGGTGGAGGGGATAAATCTCCACCAGGGGCTCCGAGAAAGCCTGCTGGAAGAGAGGATAAAGCAGCTACTGGCTCCACGAGAAGGAGCAAGTCCTACCGAAGAGAGGCATCGGTGGACCGTTCGAAAAGTGTCCATAACAGTGAAGATATCCTCGACATAAAGAGGAAAGAAATTGAGGAGTACGCTCGTTTGATTAAGAGACGAGAGTACGAGATACGAGAGCTACAGCGGGTACGAGATCACCCGGAGGACTCCGGACTTTCGCGAAGGAGTTCTAGAGAAGACAGGAGGGCTTTACTAGTCCATAAACAGCCCCAATCGCGAGGAAGAAGGAGCAGGAGCAGTAGTCCTGCCAAAAGACGGTGTGAAGCTTCCCCACGGAGAAGGAGAAGCAGAAGTAGAGACCGCACGCCAGAAAGGCATAGGGCTTCTTCACGAAGAAGAAGAAGCAGAGAACGAAGTTCCTCATCCGAGGAAAAGACGAGGAAGCATCACCGAGATAGGTACGAGAGACCTGATGCTGACTGGGCCAAAGCCACGGCTCACAAACCAATTGAGAAGGAGGAAGGGGCAGTGTCCGCACGGGAAGCGGCACGTAAAGCCCTGAGTAACATCGCAGCCTCCCCGTTTGCAAGGAGGCTGCAGGAGGCCAGGTTGCCGAGCAGAGTAAAGCACGGAGCGTTCGTGCTTTACGAGACAAACACGGACCCTGTGGCTCACATACAGCATTACCAACAGGCCATGTTCATGCACGATGGTGATGATGCCATTCTGTGCAAAATGTTCCCGTCGAGTCTTGGCAAAGTGGCCCTGAGCTGGTTCCATAAACTGGCACCTCGATCCATAAGAGGATGGAGGCAGTTTGCCGAGGAATTTACTGCTCGTTTCTTGACAAGCAGAAAGGCCCCAAAGACTTTTGAGAGTTTGTCCACCATGAAACAGGCGGAAAACGAGCCGATCAGAGACTATGCAAAGAAGTACTGGGAAACTTTCAACGAGATTGAAAGTTGCAGTGAGGAATACGCCATAGCAACCTTCAAAACTGGTTTGCCTGTTCGGGGAGAACTGCGCCGCTCATTGAATAAACATCCAGTGGCTACGTTGGCCAAACTGATGGAGCGAATAGAGCAGCACGCCAGAATGGAGGATGACATACTCCGCGAGGACGGCAGGGTTGCTGCCGAAGAGCCCAAGACGCCAGCAAAGAAGGCGGACAAGCCTGAGCCCAAAACATACAAGGAGCGCAAAGAGTATGGGCAGGCTAAGAAAGATCCGTACAAGGAAAAGCAAGCCCCTGACCCCAAGTCCTTCTTTTCTATCAATACTGTTTGGAAGGAGCCAATTTACAGGATTCTTTATCGAATAAAGAATCAGCCATATTTCAAGTTGCCTCCGAGCCTTGGCGGAGACAAAGACGCTAGACGTGCTACGAATCAGCACTGCAGCTACCACAAGGCTTGGGGCCACATGACTGAAGATTGCGAGATGTACAAGAAACATCTCGATGATTTGGTCTCTCGGGGCTATCTCAAGGAATTTATCCAGGAGGATCCCAAGGAAAAGGAGAAGGCCATGGAATTGGATTACGAACAGAATCCAAAGGGAGTAATCCATATGATACATGGGTTGGCTGCACCTTATACGAGAAATGAGGTAAGACTGTTGCAAAGGCAATTTAAGCACGATCAGCACGTGATGCGATTGGGCAATAAAAGAGGGCGAGAGAGTGATGTATGCAGTGAGAGCATAGCCTTCACGGATGATGATTTGGGAGAGGTCCAGATACCTCATAACGATGCTCTGGTCATAACCCTACGAGTTGGGGAGTATGACATTGAAAGGATCCTAGTGGATTCAGGAAGTTGTACAGAGGTGATGTACTACGATGCATTCAAGAAGCTTGGACTGGCCCAGACAGATTTGGAACAGTCCACGACACCGTTGATTGGGTTTGGTGCAGGGGCAGTGTGGCCCCTTGGAAAAGTGACCCTGCCTGTTCGGGCAGGTTCAGTTGTCCTAAGCACGGATTTCCTGGTTGTAGACGTCCCCTCTTCTTATAACGCGATTATAGGAAGAACCTGGTTACACAAGATGAGGGCAGTCTCCTCGACTTACCACCAGATGGTGAAATTCCCAGGATCCAATGGGATCGAATCAATCAGGGGCAACCAGAAAGCGGCCCAGCAGTGTTTGATCTCCATCATTAAGAAGGCCCCGAAGGCCCATCATGTTCATACACTGGAAGTGCCGGATCAACCGACTATCGAGGATGTCGGAAGAAGCCCGGCTGATAAGGTGATCGAGGGTTTGGAGAAGATTCAGATCAACGAGGCTGATCCTGAAAGATATTTTTTGATTGGGGAATCACTACCAGCAGATGAAAAGACAGAATCAATACAGTTTCTGAAGGAGTATATTGATGTGTTTGCATGGGTACCGGAAGAGATGCCTGGTGTAGATGCTGACATAATCTGTCACCATCTGAATGTTGACCCTCAGCATAAACCAGTTATTCAGAAGAAGCGTAGGGCTGCCGTTCAGCACGTGGATGCTGTTGTTGAAGAGGTTAATCGGTTGCTTGAGGCAAAAGCAATACGCGAGGTTCACTATCCTGAGTGGCTATCCAACACCGTAGTCGTGAAGAAGAAGAATGGAAAGTGGCGTGTCTGTGTGGACTTCACAGACTTGAACAAGGCTTGCCCCAAAGATAGTTTTCCCCTCCCGAGGATAGACCAGTTGGTTGACGCAACAGCTGGCTACGAGCGAATGAGTTTTCTTGATGCGTATCGAGGATACCATCAAATTGCAATGTATGGGCCCGATCAGGAGAAGACGTCTTTCATCACCCCACGAGGTTTGTACTGCTATAGTGTCATGCCGTTTGGGCTGAGAAATGCAGGGGCGACGTACCAAAGGCTGGCAACTCTAATGTTTAGGGAGCTGCTCGGGAAAACTATGGAGGTTTACATAGACGATATGGTGGTGAAAAGCCGAGACAAGCGAGGGCATATCACAGACTTAAGAGAAGTCTTTGAGATCTTAAGGAAATACAAATTGAAACTCAACGCCTCGAAATGTGCGTTTGCGGTTGGTTCTGGAAAATTCCTAGGGCACTTGGTGACTATGAGGGGTATTGAGGCTAACCCAGACCAGATTGCGGCCTTACAGAAGTTGCAAAGTCCCAAATCCATGAAGGAGGTTCAAAGACTAACTGGGATGGCTGCAGCCCTCAACAGATTTATCAGCAGATCAAGCGACAAGTGTAGGCCTTTCTTTCAGTTGTTGAAAAAAAGGGAAGGATTTGAATGGGGAGCAGAATGTGAGCAAGCTTTCCAGGACCTGAAGAAGTATCTGGCTGAGCCACCACTTCTGTCAACCCCACAGCCAGGTGAGTCCTTGATTTTATACCTAGCTGTTTCTGAGCATGCTGTTAGTGCAGTCCTGTTAAGGGATTTGGGAGTTGAGCAAATCCCAATTTACTATGTTAGCAAGACATTACTAGATGCAGAAACGAGATATCTGCCCCTGGAAAAACTTGTCCTGGCACTTAGGACAGCAACGAGGAAGCTGCCACACTACTTCCAAAGCCATAGGGTTGTAGTGTACACTGAGTTTCCATTGAAATCACTGCTACGAAAGGCAGATTTTTCTGGAAGAATCTCCACGTGGTCCGTCGAGTTGAGTCAGTATGATATTGACTATCAACCACGAACGGCAATCAAAGGCCAAGTGCTGGCTGATTTTGTGGCGGAGTTTTCTCCCACAGTAGCTCCCCTGCCTCCTACGAAAAAAGGACAGGAGAGTAGAACCTTGTCCACGAGGGACAAGGTTTCAGCCGAACAGGATGGCACAGAATGGAATCTATTCGTTGATGGATCATCTTGTAATACTGGTTCCGGAATTGGTGTTGTTATCTTTCCTCCAGGAGGAATTATGATTGAACTGTCTGTTCAGCTGGGATTCAGCGCATCGAATAACGTGGCGGAGTACGAGGCACTCCTCGCTGGATTAAGAAGTGCGAAGACTCTGAAGGCAAAAAGAGTTAGGGTGCATTGTGACTCCCAGCTTGTGGTAAATCAGCTGTCCGGCGAGTATCAGGCCCGGAATGAGAAGATGGCGGCATACATGGAAGCCGCCAAGGATTTGCTCGACACCTTCGAGAGGGTCCACATTGAACAGATAAGCTCCGGACAAAATGCACATGCCGATTCATTAGCATGGCTGGCTGCAGCAGTCCCAACTGAACTCAAGCGAAGAGTTGCAGTTGAGTATCTGAATGAGCCAAGCATTGGTAGAAGTGTGGAGTTGGTTTTGGAAGTGAACCAGAGTCCAAGTTGGATGGACCCAATTGTGGAGTTTTTACGAGATGAAATACTCCCCGCTGACAAGAAGGAGGCACATAAAGTCAAAACCAAATCAGCAAGGTTTTGGTTGTCCCCAGAAGGGAAGCTCTACAAAAAGTCCTTTACGGGCCCATATTTGTTGTGCGTGCACCCCGAGATGGTTCAGAGATTTCTTCACGAAATACATGAAGGAACATGTGGGAGTCATGCTGGGGGAAGATCCATTGCCCACCGAGCAATTACCCAAGGCTACTGGTGGCCACATATGCAGGAGGATGCGAAGATGTATGTTAAAATTTGTGAGAAATGTCAGAAATTCTCACCAATGATTCGAACACCTGCGGAGGATTTGGTGCCTTTGACGAGTCCTTGGCCGTTTGCTCAATGGGGAATGGACATCGTGGGTCCATTGCACAAAGCAACTGGGAACCGAAAATTCCTTTTAGTTGCGACAGATTACTTCACCAAATGGATTGAGGCCGAACCATTGGCCAAAATCACCGAACCCATGGTTGAGAAGTTCGTGTGGAAGAGTATTATTACTCGATTCGGGGTTCCTTATTCTTTGATCACAGATAACGGGTCCCAATTTCAAAAGAAATTCAAGGCGTTTTGTGCACAATATGGAATTCGAAATTATTATTCAACTCCAGCCTACCCTCAGAGTAATGGGCAGGCAGAAGCGTCCAACAAAACCATTCTTGATGGGATCAAGAAGAGGTTGGATAAGGCCAAGGGGAAATGGCCTGATGAATTGCCCCTTGTTTTATGGGCTCATAGGACAACACCGAGGAGGTCTACGGGAGAGACCCCCTATTCGTTGGCATACGGTACAGAGGCAGTTATACCTCTTGAAGTTGGACTTCCAACCAACAGGACTGTGCTGGTTGAAAGTGGGGGCAATGACAGAGCCCTTGAAATTGAGCTTGACCTCGCCGAGGAAAGGAGAGAAAGGGCCCTTGTCCATTTGGCCTCCTACCAGGAACAGCTGATGAAGAGTTACAATAAGCATGTTCACCCACGAGAATTTGGTGTTGGGGACCTTGTACTACGGAAGGTGCTCGGCAACACCAAGGTAGCCAACGAAGGCAAGCTAGGAGCCAATTGGGAAGGCCCGTACCGGGTGACAGAGATTGTGGGCGTTGGAGCCTACAGATTGGTTGATCTGGACGGCGTCCCAATTCCGAGGCCATGGAATGCTCATAATCTGAGAAAATTCTTTGTTTAAAAATTTCTAGTTTTGTTTCACCACGTGATTGTGTGGGAATTACGAATAAAGTTCCCTTTTGTTTCTTATTTTTAGTTATAAGGGGTACGAATAACGCCCCCTTAAGTTCAGTCTATGAATAAAGACACCTTTTTCTTCAGCCTTTTGATTTGGTTTATCAATATGAATACTGATTTTTCTTTTCATTATTCATATTGGGGAGCATGGGATTGGCACGAACGCCATGTATGAATATACCTATGCTTGATAGCTCAAGAAGCGCGCACGAATAAACGCTAGAGTATGAGAAACTTTTAAACAAATGTACCCCAAGTATGAAAACACTTGGGATACATATAAAACACATACAGCTGTTCGGGTACAATCTTTCGAATAAATGATTGTGCTTAAGTATGAGATGCTATAAGTCCGAGAAACTTACAGTTAACTGTTGTAACTAAATTCGATTTAAATTCAAATAGGATTTTGATCAAAATCTGGTATGAGATACCTCAAGTACGAATATACTGCTTGCATACGAAGAAATGCAAACTAATCAAAGTACGAAATACTTGATTCTGTGAGGCATAACGAGATGTGCCAAATACTTAGTATGAGAAACTCGTAGATAAATTGTACCCCAAGTATGAGAAACCTTGGGATACATACGAAACACATGCAGCTGTTCGGGTACAATCATTCGAGAAAAAGATTGTGCTAAAGCATACGAGATGCTATAAGTCCGAGAAACTTACAGCTAACCGTTGTAGTTAAATTCAAAGGCCTAAGTACGAATATACTCAATTCTGAGGCTTGCATATGTGAACATCAAGCACGAAGGGCTTTAAAAATAAACAAGTTCCAAATAAAGGCCACGAAGGGCCGAGCAAACAGTTGCAAACTAGGAAGTCATGCCACGAGGGGCAAAGTACTTACGTAAAACAAAACAAAAGAAAAGATGATTTGATGCCTCGCAGGGCTGGATCAAACTACGGTCATTCATGACCTGCAAAATGTTTCATTGTCTTTTTAGTCCAGCTCTTGGACCTCAGGAGTTGACTGCTCAGCTTCTTCTGTTCCAGCCTCTTTTGGAACTTCATCACCACCACCATCCCTGTTTTCAGCTATGAGGTCAACGTTTGATCCCCGAGCAGGTGACTCCGCAAGGGCAGGCCTTAGCACCTCAGTAGGGACTTCTTCTTCAGCACCGGCGAAGTCTTCGATCTGTTGATCGATGTCATCCTCAGGATTCCCTTGGGGTTCATCTGCAATTTGAGTACGACGGCTTGGCAGTTCATTGTTTTCCCAGAGGGGAGAATCTTCAGCGACACCAACCTTGGTCAAGCAGGCCTCCCAGCTTGCTGCCCAGATCTGATCCTGGATGCCCGGCATCTGCTCGACATAGCTGGCTGTAGTTGCATCGAAGCCTTTCTCATAGCCAGCATCGAAAGCTGCTTTTTTGGTGTTGTCTATCTCAGCTAGAGCCTGCTTGAGGTTGTCCTCGGCTGTCTCCAAGTTGCCTTTAGCCTCGGCATAGTCTGCCTTGGTATTGTCTCTCTCTCTCTCGAGCCTCGTGACTGTTCGGAGCAGTCTTGTATTATCATTCAGCAGCTTGACCCTCTCAGCTTCAGAGGCCTGGAACTTCTGCCCCAAAGTCATCATCTTTTGAATAAACTGCGCAAACATTAGACATTTTGTTAAAGAAAATGTCTAAACAGAGCCTCTTGCTAATAAAAGGAAGTTTGTTTACCTTAATCCCACTGACGAGACCAGTGGAAACCAGCCTATCAGCGGGCGATGCAGCTTCCTTCTGCATGTCAACAGGCAGAGACAATGCCTGTGCTAGAGCCAATGCCGTCTCGGAAGAACTAGCACTGTCCCCAACGTGAATGGGCCGATCACCTCTCATGAGAGTAGGAGCCCACGTTTGGGGAAGCACCTGAAGAGGGGGCGATTGGGGCTGGCTGACGTTTGTGTCAGCTGCCACGTCAGAAGCGGACGGGTCTTCAGTCCTCGGGCGTTTGTCCCCTTGAGTGTCCCCAGCTTCGAGAGAGCTGTCCCTTTCGCGTCTCTGTCCTCTAGTGCGGCGAGAAGGTGGGGGGGGAGCACCCGTGGATGCCACTCTATGAGTAGCACCACGTCCCCTTGAAGAGACAGAAAGAAGTGAACTGAGGTTGAGAGGCTCTCGCGCCATTGTACCTGAGTCCGGGGGAGAGCGGGAATAGCCTGACGAGGACGACTGGCTTGTAGAACCAAGGGGAACAGGTTGCTCGGTCACCTGCACGGACCTGTTCTGACTTCTCCTTGACCTCCTAAGCACCACACGAGTGGCGGGAACACCTACAGGTACAGTCACTTCGCCTGGCTATCCGGCAAGTGTTACCTCTGTTTGCAAGCTTGAACTTTGAGGTGGTGGAGCTGCAGAACTAGAGGCGCCGCTTGTGCTTGGGTTAGCTAACCTCCTGTCTATGAAGCCTTTGTAGGCGGGGTCGTAGCCTAGTAATACGTGGGCGTCACGACCCCGACCATAGTTTTCAGATCCTGGTTCCCCTTTGTATTTGAGAATCCTATTTATCTCTGCTGTTCGGACGTAGCTCGGCTCAACTCTTGGGCGCTTGTTTGCGTTACTAGCTGCACGGCAGAGAGCATAATAAAGGTTAGAAACTATAGCAGAGAGAGTTAGGCAAAAACTACAAAGAAAAATGGACAAAGGAGCAAACGTGGGTAGCCCCATATGTGGGGGCAGTGGAAGCCAACCACTTGGCCATCTTCGCCTACTGGCTCGAATGCTCCAGTAACATAGAAAAAGTCGATCTCGTGATCGCGAGCAGAGTCTGGTAGATTGAGCACGAGACGCTTCTCTGCTTTCCTAACTTTCAGGTAGAAGGTATTGTAATCGGTGTTTAGCACGATGCTATACCACCACTGGATATCCCAAATCCCTAGTTGGGTCCCCAATATTCTGTTCAAAGCTGCTATCCCCATCACTAATCTAAAGAAATTATTAGAGACTTGCATTGGTGTAAGTCGATACCAGTTCAGGACATGGCGAAGAAGGGGGTGGAGGGGAAATCTAACCCCCCCCTCGACAATGGCTGCTATAGGGATACACGTCCTATCCCATGTACCCCCGTCCCTGTCTGCGTCTAAAGGGGCGAGTTCAAGCCCCACATTGTCAGGAACGTCATATTTTATCCTAAAAGCCGCCATGGCTGATGGGGTTTCACAGAGTTTCCTAAATTTCCCCGCTTTAGGGCCGCTACTGCCCTCATTTGCCATTTGTAGTATGGAGAGGACTATGAAACGAATAAAGGGGGTACGAATAAATCCCTAAAACAGATGAATAAGAAGGAACGAAGAACCTTACGGGCAGAGCTACGGCGGTGTCTGAGGTTGCAGACGGCGGCGATGGCGGTTCGAGTCGCTTGAGCAGAAAGAGACGAGAGAAGGATTTGAAAAAGTAAACCCAAATGAACCCCTTTTCAGAGGTTTAAGGGCTGGAGACGGAGACGAAACGTCTCTCTCCACGCCGTTACAAGTTAAAGTAACGGAAAGCGGGGATTACGCTAAACGACGTTTGAAAAACGTCAGTTCAAAATTAAATGCAAGGCGTACGAGATACGCCACGTGGACTTATTACCCCGAGACGGTATAATGACAGAGCCGCCAAGAATATCGAAGGGCATCAAGCGTGATGACTGCCCTGGGGCTGGACGAATATGGTCCAGAACTGATGTTTCTAAAAAGCCCCACCCATTGCCCCCGAACAATGACAAACGGATGGGGCTGGGGAGCAATTGTAGGGAGGTATTCCCGAACAGGTAAGATTAGTCGCTGAACACGTGATGTGTCAGGGACACGTGGTAGACATGATAAGTTTATTGCCGGGCAGTGCGATGAGCGGTGATCTGGGCTAATGACACGTGGAGCCATTAGTCCAGACAGTCTGTTCGGCTGATAAAGTCAAAAGACATGTGAAGTCATTTGACCAGATATAACTACATGGACCAGTTACACGTGGGGTCATTGGTCCAGAAGGACTGTTCGGCATTGAGGTAGCCGAACAGTGGAGGAAATTGCCTTAAACGATGTTTTGGCAAGGATACTCTGGAATGGTGATATTCCATAGAAGGGTAAGATCCCGAGTTTAAAGGAACGAAGCAAGAGAACCAACGTGAGTGGGGTGTTCGGATAATTATGGGAAAGAGTCCCATAATTATTGAGCTTTTGTACAGATAAGGGAATGAGAATCCAGAAGATACTAGGTTTCCTATACGAGGTAGGAATCCTAGGGCAACAGGGATGCTTGGACTGCAAGCATCCGTGAGCCTATAAATACAAGGTAAGCCTGGAGGTGAAAGGTACGCAATATTTGGCCATCTCTTATTGCTTTCCTACTGATAATTAGGGTTTAGACCAGTACGTGATACTAACTTAAGCATCGGAGGGCCTTTGCCACGAGAGGCAAAGGTGCGCTCACCCCTTGTCTGTTTTGCAGATTAGGGTCCGACGGAGAACTAGGGTTCCGGTGTGGAGGCACGTGTAGCCGTTGCAAATTAGTGTTGTTCAGAACACTAATTGTTTTCATCCCCCTACA
>BPLS01031462.1:88663-101629 GCA_019656275.1 Rhododendron kiyosumense
CTTATTACGATGCTTTTGAATTTAATCGTGATATAATCACAAAACAATCAGTAACTTATTTTTTTTGTTGGGTTCAGGGTCTACTTGGGGAGAAGACCCCTGAAGAACGCCTTATACTACTTGGAAAAATGATGCCTAAAACCAGATCCTATCGATACTTGCTGTTTCCGATCCACCACGGGTTTCATTGGACATTGCTTGTACTTGATACTGAGGAAGGGAGTTGGAAGTTTTACAATTCGAAAAGGCCGAGGACTGGTGTGGCCAGTAATTGTGAGGTTGCGGTGCAATTGGTATACTTGGTTCTCATTAATTAAGTTTTATGATACTGAACACGATAAATTAGCTTGTAATTGTTCTTTTTTGTTGCCGTGTGTCAGAAACATCAATTGGAGACTTACTGGAAGAGCAAAACACTGGGACTGCTTTATACACAAGACTGTCAAAGTATCGAACAGGTTGAGACTAGCCCCCAACAGGGAGATAGTAGGTGAGTGTTTCACCTAATGTGTCCACATATTCTACTTGCGTGAAACCCACGTCATTACTGATTCGATCTTTTTTTTTTTATTGGTTCCAGCCTAGACTGCGGTGTTATAGTCTGCTACATTATTCGCCAGCACATGCGAAATGAGTCCATTGCGTTGAAGTTTCCAACAGGAGAATGCCGTAAGATGCGGTCCAACATGTTACATGCATTCTTGAATGATGACCGTTGTTCATGGACATTGGAAAAACATTTGAAGGATAATGAGGATTTTGAAATGGAAATGGCAAATTAGTCCCTAATGCGACATTATGTTGGAGTGGAGCAGCACGCTAAAAGTCATGTAGTAGTTTTTAGTACAATGCAAAGCATAATTTGATGCCTACCATTTTTTGACATCTTTAAGAATTTGAATCGGTTGAAGGTTGTTTGGGATTATATTATTAAATGGTCAATTCAGACATATGAATATAGTATTAATAGCAAGGCTGGGATTTTGGCAAGTTTCATTGGTTACCCATATTATTCTAATTTTTTATAATCGCATGTTGTGTAGTACAGTTCAAATGGCATATGGGGTTGGTAATTTGATCATGATTTTGTTTGACCAACTTATATATGTTCTTGTTCATGGTGTAATTTCTCTTCACACTCTGTCCGTTGTACGTAAATATTGAAATGATTGGAAGACAGGTTAAACTTTCAACTTTTAAAGACGTAAACAATTAGTGTACTTTAATACAAATCAAAAAGGTATTTCAGTAGAATCATTTCCAAAATCACTTATGAAGGGCAGCACTTGTTAAAATTGGCGATGTTGTCTCTTTATTCTGCATACTATTTCATGTCAAATTGGTGAGAACATAATCTCATGATAGTTTTATTACAAATGTATTGCCTTGAATACAAGATAAAAATCCATACGTTCAAAATATTTTTCTTATCATGGTGTAAAATTTCACAAGTTCTGTTTCATACTTCACTGTGAAACAATCATAATAGACATAATCATGCCAATGAGATTCAAAAATTGACATGAAAAATTTAGAAAGTTGTCATGACAATGGTACGAAAATGATCAACTATCTAATCATAATGTCTGCATATTAATTACAGAAGCATCTGGAAAAAAATGAAACCATCTGCAAAAGCACAAGTTTTGTTCATACTTTACTATGAAACAATCATGACATAATCATGCCAATGAGATTCAGAAATTGTCATGAAAAATTTGGAAAGTTGTCATGACAATGGTACGAAAATGATCAACTATCCAATCATAATATCTGCATATGAATACAGAAACATCTGAAAAATATGAAGCCAATAAACAATGAACATAAGAGAATCTCCAAAAGGACTGAGACAAAACCTGCCACCATTTATTCAAGCAACATGCCACCATTTATTAGCAGGAAATCATGGTCTAGGACAAAACATACGAGAAAACCACACATAAAACTAAGTTCTAACAACGATTGAAATAAAATGACCTACGGAGTAAGGATTATCCCTATAATGCATATCAGCCATACATAGCTTCTTTGCACGTTTTTCGGTTTTGGTTGCCAAACTTGTGACACCTCCCACATTTAATCTATTCTGTGGGCTCCCCCCTAGATGGTATACATTTTTTCTTAGGCCTACCAGGGGGTTTCTTGCTCAAAGGAGGGAGGACAACATCTTCGTCAATTGGTCGTTGGGGCATCCATATAGTAGGAATATGGGAGATTGAGTATGAGTACGAATCATGAAATGTTTGCGAATAATAATATGGATCAACATAGTCAACAAGGTATTTGCCGCTAGAGGTAATCGTTCCAACAGCATGGCAGCATGGGAAGCCATCTTGCTGCCACTGTTTACATGAGCAGCTGCGATTCCCGATATCAACAGTAATAGTAAGCTGTGCGTGCACCTCATAAACACCATACCCTGATTCACTGACCACCCAAGTCCTCGAGTCATAGAAGCGATCCGTCAATCTCTTGTCCATCTGGGGGCATATCTTTCCAGCCCACTTGCTTGCAATTTCCCTCCTTTCAACAATAAGATTCATTACCTTGACTCGGATGGCGTCCACAAGGGGTTTGATCCGAAGGTAACGTTCCTCCTCAATCCATGAATTGAAAGATTCAGCAACGTGTGAATACATTTCTCCATAACGCTGACCAGGAAAGAATGCATTGGCCCAGTGTTGCGGCTGTAAATTTGAGAGGAACCCATTCACTTGATTGCCACCGTATGCTATCAAATTACGCATATTATCATAAAACAACTCCCAAGTAGGCGCATAAGCACACCTAAGCATCAAATTAACCAAATACGCTTTAAACCCAGGTTGTGTACCCCGAAGATGGTGTCTTAGGTTCCATTTCAAATGGAACAGACAATATTCATGGCATGAGTTCGGAAATACCATCCTCATTGCTTCCAGCAAACCTTGGTTCCGATCGGATACAAAAGTGATCCCTCTATCAGCCGCGAGAATAGAATGCAAATGTTTTAGGAACCATAACCAGTTCTCGTGATTTTCTGAATCGACAACAGCATAACATAGCGGAAATATACCTGTCCCAAACACACATAATAACACAACCAGTAAAACCACAAATGAATAAGCTATATGATAAGGTGGAAGTATTCGTTAAAGAATAAGCGTATTGATATGGTGGAAGTATTCACAAGATTTTGTCATGTTTTCTGTTGTATGCCAATTTTTCATTTTTAATTTTTTTTGACAGTGATTCCTACATGTAATGGTTGTTTATTTCGGAACTACAACTACTTTGTCATTTAGCTTATGTATTCCGCTTGTTATTTAAGATTTCAGTTGTTATTTAGCCCATTGGCACATAATTTAGAAATGTAAATTATTCTATAATGTAATACAGATGAGTTCGGTACTGATATGAAACAATGATCATCATGACTTATTTCGTACAAATGAGATTAGGACGAAAAAGCTAAATTAATCGTACCTTGGTTGCCATCCTTCCCGGTTGCAGCAAGTAAATGACCCCTCTGCCTACCTTTTAGATGCGTACCATCCGGTAATAGCAAGGACCTACAGTGGTTGAACCCATTGATACACGCTCCAAATGCAACGAACAACCTCTTGAAACGTTTCGTTTCCTCAACAATCTCCAACTCTATATGACTACCCGGATTCGTACTCTTTGCTGCACTAACATACCACTTCAGACTAGAGAATGACATCTCATAATCGCCAAACACATCACCCCTTGCCTTTTTAACCCCCCACCATGCTTGGTGGTAAGTTACATCGAGCCCATAATCCTTCTTCATATCCGTAACCACATCAACAGGCCTCTTCTTGAATTTGGCACGCACATCTTCAACAACCAAACTGCCAATTAATTCTGATGTGGCGCGCGGGTGTTTGGGCTGGATTAGCTCAATCAAATGGCAAATGATTATGTGCGGGCGTGCCAGAAAAGAACTAACTTCTAAAAAGAAATTATTCTTTTCAAATGATTTGAAACAACTAATTTGAATCAGGCAACTGTGTTATCCGTTCGAATACCTCAATTAAGAGGATTTTTCCTTAAAGTATCAACCAAATAAGAGATTGACGCGCTTCGAATCAGAAAAGATGATTGAACACAAACAAACCTGAATTTAATCAAAGACAAGCTTGTATGCAAACACTCTTAAGATTCTATCAAGAATAATGCAGAAATATAAGCACACTGATTTTAATCAAAAGTGGACTTACAAACGACTATTCTTTGGTAAGAAAAAACTTAAAGGAAAATAAGAGAACTTGAATTTAATCGAAAGTAATCTTACATGCAAATAAGCCTTCAACTTACAAAAAGATTCTATTTTAAACTAATCTAAGCACTAATCTACGATAAATCTCTGAGCAATCATTTTGTATGAGTTGTCAGATGATATGAATTTTTTGTCGGGGGCTTCTCTTTTCACTTGCTTCTTCTATTTATAGACGATGGGTATGCCTTCGATCTCCACTTCCCACGTTAATCTCCACGTCCTGCTCGAACTGCCCATTTCTCCCCTCAAAACGGTTAAAGGGGGCCTTCGAACGGTTACTTCGATACTGGTGTTCGTGGCTCCTTCATGGATCGTGATACTCCTGTTTTCATGCAACGTGGGTTAGTGTCACACGATTGGCCCAAATGATTCCCTGCAATCACATCTAACTTTGTTATAAATCAAAGTAACAGTGGCACCGTTTGATGATTTTAAAGATTAATCAACGGTTGAACTCAATAGTTTCTAAAACCATTGCTAATTATTATCCAAACGTCATCGGTTCCAATCAAAACGATACCGTTTAGTACTAAAATAACATCACCATTAGACCCCGTAATCCTCTGTATCTCGGGTCTAACTGAGACATGTTCTGATTAGTCAACACACTATTCGGTGCCACGTGTAATTTTCTCATTGGGTGGCATATTTTAGGATGTAAACAGCGGGTTCTTGGGAGTCCTCAAAATATGACCACAATCATGAAAAATATTCAATCTCCTAATGAAAAAAAAAACCATTAGCCTTACAAACCCTACCATGCACTTCCCATTTACAGGGCCCTTCCACCTTATACTTGCATTGAGCCGTCACGCGGTCCTTGTCATTCTTGGCCATTACATATTCAATGCCCCTCTCAATCGCGTATTTACGAAGTACTTGACGAAATTGACTGACACCTCCTTCAAATCTCTGTCCAACATTGGTGATCCCTTCTGCCCATTGAGCAGACTTAAGCACCCTTTTTTCATGAGTGAAAAATGATG
This sequence comes from Rhododendron kiyosumense, assembly GCA_019656275.1. Lineage (NCBI taxonomy): Eukaryota > Viridiplantae > Streptophyta > Magnoliopsida > Ericales > Ericaceae > Rhododendron > Rhododendron kiyosumense. Next base: position 93,935 of record BPLS01031462.1, read on the forward strand.
GTATGACCATGTCACACGCCTCGACCTGTGTTCCCACGCGTGAACCAACGGACTGTGACCCCATTGGTCTAATTGACCCAAGCGAGTTGATATTCGCTTCAGTCCTACCCTCTCCCATACCGAGCTCTTGTGTTGCATCTCGAACAAGAACTTCAATATCCTCAATCCCTGCAGTCTATACAATCCCAAACAATGCCCTCAGATCCTCGTCATTGTCCAAAACTATGTTTTCACTACCAATAAGTGAGTAACTCAACATGATCGATTCTGGATCGAGATCACTCCACTTATTGCATATCTTATGCACCACTTGCCCGAAATTCATTCCTCTGTTAATCATTATGGCGGCAAACTTCTCATTGTACCTACAAGCCAATATCAATCTACCCTCCATTGCAAATGTGTACTGCAATTGCAAAACAAAATACAACAAATGCGTCAACCGAATGTGATGGGTTTGATACATCAAGAGAGAAATATGATCATATTTTAAATAGTACTCCCTCCGTCCCATTTTTATTGTCCTTTTTTGATGTTCGTGCAGTTTTCAATCGCTTATATCTTTCAATGTGAATCTCCAAAAATATGCAATATGGATCTTATTTGATAGATTTCAATTTGTTCTATAATACAAAGATGTCAAAATCATGAAAAATATTATAGATTGAAAGATATACGCAAGAGACAAAAAAGTGAAAAAGGAATAATGGACAATGAAAATGGGACGGAGGGAGTAGTATTTAAGTCAGGCTACACTAGGTACATTTAAATAAACATGATAGATTAATGATATGCATATAGTACATTAAGGAATTTTTAACCACCATACAGAAAAAATAACTGATATACTATGATACAAGTGAGTTTGATGCTGACAAATCATGTTGCACGGGTACTGCTACATCGGCACGCATGGTGAGGGTTTAGTAACATGACAAAAGTGAAGATAACAAATGATCAAAACTGATAAATGTATAACGACGCTTTCAAAATTTGAATAGTGTAGATTTCAAACATGGCAAGTTTTGAGCATTATAAATTTCGATCGTGGAATATGTAGAAAACATGATCAATTAAATAACATGACAAAAAAAAACATACGAGAAACAAAAAATAACTAGTAGATTACTTTGGTTTAGATATCTCTCACTCTTACTCTCACTCTCACTCCTACGTGCAGAAAAATGGCAGAGGAACCCCCAATCACTTATTCCTGACCACCATGATTGAACAACATAGTGAAACAGCACTAACCACCACCATCCCGTCAGCGACGGCGATGGTCGATCGGGTGTTCATGACAGCTACAAGTCCACCAATGGCATCGACATCGCAGTGGAGGATGAGAAGCTCATAAACTATGCCTATAAGAAACAAACGGAGGAGGAAAAAAATCAACTACAAAAGTTGGGGGATTTCATACCTGGTAAAAGAAGAAGTCTTTCTCCCAATTTCAAATACTTTCTCCCAGCACATATAGTCTGAAATTGCATGTCGTTATATATAGGACCAAAAAACTAATTTGTTGGAAGTTTGAAACTCACGAATGGGGGGAGTGGACAAGAAATTAGAAACTAATCCTAAATTTGTTTGAAATGGAGTACATCCAATATAGTTTGTTAGAAGTTTAAAACTCAAATTTACGATCACAAATGGGGGAGTGAAATTAGGGACCATTCCTAAATCTGTTTGAAATAGAGGTATTATAGGATGAGTACTGTTTGAAACGTGGAATGGGCTTCGTAGATATAGGAAAAACGATCGGGATGGGATTCTGTTAGTAATGGAGAAATTGTAGGGGTAGTCCTGTTTGAAACGGTGGAGAAAGGAAATGAAAATATCGGGAAACCAAAAAAATAGAAATACACTATATATAGATATATATTAATATATAGGGTTATAATGGGTAATAATACATTTAGAGGATAGAAACATAAATATTTAATGCCTATAGGATGAACACCTAAATAAGTAGGCTAAATAGGATGGCTAATTAATTATCACTATAATCAATTTATTAATATGAAACGAGAGACAAACACTTCCATTCCTGTTTGATTTAGGTTGGTCGGTGTCGTGAGCTGTTAATAAATAAGGAAAAGTCAATAATATCCTCTTCTATCTCCACATGGATTTCCAAAACCTATTTTGCTTCACACATTATTTATATATATCTATGTATACGGCTTATTTGGAGGAGGAGAGAAGAAATATCAGACGGAGGTATGAAGAAGTTGCGAGCATGTACGAGCAACTTCGATGATGACGGGCCTGCTTCTTCTTCTTCAGGTTTACCTCCGGATATACTGTTCGAGGTGCTAACCAGAGTCTCGGCAAAGTGCCTGATCCGATTCAAGAGCGTATCGAAGCTGTTTTCCTCAGTTATCTCCAATCCCCAATTCGTGGAGGCCCACCGGGCTCGTTCCGCCACCCGATCCGGCGGCGGCGGCCTCCTCATCTCCATCCCTGTCGCCGACCGCTCTGAACAACACTACTTCTTCGCCAGCGACGGCGACAGATCCCTCTCCCACCAGCGAATCCTGCCCCTCCCCGAATCCGGAGACGAAGACGCGGTCACCGAAGTCATTGACGGCCTGGTTTGCTTCTACGCCTACGGCCGCGTCTCTGTTTGCAACGTCTTTACCGGGGAAATCAGGAGCCTTCCCGTATCGAGTTTCCACGGGGAAGAACTAGAAGAAGACGACGACATAGGCACCATCCCTCATTACTACTTTGGATTCGATCCGGTTAAGGAGGAGTACAAGGTGCTTAACGTGTGCACACGACGTGGCAGTGGCAGGGCGGTGGTCCCAAAGTGCAGGATTCTCACTCTGGGAAAAGACTCGTCGTGGAGAAGACTTGCTGCTGCTCCGCCACTTGTACTTCACCGCCAAAGTGTTTGTGTTAATGGAGTTTTGCACTGGATGGCCGAGGATACAGCTTGCGATGATCTAGATTTACAGTATCCAAACGACGATAACGCAGAAGATACTGCACATGCTTTCCCCTTTTTCGTGGTGGCTTTTGATCTCGACCAGGAAACGTTTCGCCTACTTCCTCCGGTGGGGGGGCTGACAAGAGACCACTACGTACTGCAAGTCGAGGGGAAGCTGGCTGTGTCATCTACAGTGGCGTGCCTTTTTGGTGGGGTTTTGGGTATTTGGACGTTTGCCGAGCATGGGTTGGGCGCATGGGTGAAGGACAGAACTCGCTTGCCCCGTTTCGTATGGGAGCTTGGATGTTTTGCTGCTGCTGGCGCCCTCCCTAACGGTGAAGTTTTGCTCACATCGTCTAAATTATTGCCTTCACATCCTTCAGCTTGTATTCAGCCAATATTTTCTTGGGACAGGCGTAGGAATGAGTGGCACAGGCTCGTAATCGCCGACCAGTTTCCTCCAACTATATTCGGCACTAGTTATCAGCAGGCCAGGGTCTGCATTTCCTATCATCTGGAAAATATCATCCCACTCCGAGATTTAGTACCAGGTTTATAGGAACGACACCTAAGGTCGAGGTTATCAGTCTCTATCTTTATTGCTTCTTGTTGAGGGAATTGATCGATTATGTTTGCTTGCAAGTTGTGTTCTTTTATTGTTTGCTAGATTAAACCTTTCCAAATTGTGTGATCTATTTTATGTAGCTTGACTTATCGCTAATTAAAAGGCAGTCAATCTTTTAGGTACCTATTATTGCTACTAATGCGGTTACTTGTTTTTTGGTACCCCTTGATACCTGATGATCGATACTTATCAATATTTGTGTAAAGGTTGCTGTTACAAATGTTTTTCAAGAAGTACTAATGTTTGGATGTGGTCTACCTCACTACTAACCAAGATTAATTTGGGGTTTTTTGGATGGAATGAGTCAAAGTGGCCGATTTATCTTAGAAGGCAATTTTTCATTTGTATTTCCATGGATGTAAGTTCAAGGATCAAGGAACATTCCTACTGGCACATATTCAAAAGGCTGTTGTGTAGTGTTGGGGCCTTTCTTTGTTTGGATGTAGTGAGTGAATTGGCAGATTTGTGTTTCAATTCCAATTTTGTCATGTGCATTTTTTCATGAGTAACCAAAAGATAAATTCCCAGCTAGTACACATGCAAATCAGGATACGTTTTTGCTATCCAGGTTTAAATTTGACCAAGGCTTGGAGGCACCTTATGATGAACACGATGATCTTCTAGCTTTTGTCTTGGGATTTGGCACTGACTAATTTTGAGGGCTATTTCAGCTCATGTTCAGGATGTGATGTAGAAAATGATCTTCTAGCATAGAAGATATCGTCTTGAAATATTGTGCATCAAATAAATAGTGTGATATATGCTATGGTACTCCCTCCGTCCCATTTTCATTGTCCATTATTCCTTTTTCACTTTTTTGTCTCTTGCGTATAACTTTCAATCTATAATATTTTTCATGATTTTGACATCTTTGTATTATAGAACAAATTGAAATCTATCAAATAAAATCCATATTGCATATTTTTGGAGATTCACATTGAAAGATATAAGCGATTGAAAACTGCACGAACATAAAAAAAAGGACAATAAAAATGGGACGGAGGGAGTATTTTTTTTTTTGGTTCCTTTTGATGCTCAATATAATGAATTTGGGATCAATATGCATCAGAAATTGTTCTTCAGGTGGCCATGTGATTTAATTGTCTTAAAATGACTCTTGGTTCTGTGGTGATCGTTGCTAGGCTCCTTTTCAATCCTCTAAGTGGATTGGTTGCTAAAAAGAAAAGAGAATGGCCCAAAGCTTTTTTTTTTTTGAATATGTCACATCGATTTAAAACTCAGCTCAAGTCAGAGTACAAGATAGAATGTAAATCGGGCGGAATACAACCCGTATTGAACAAAATCTTCCTATCTATGCATCGTGACGCAATCCAGTGAGCAGCCTTGTTTGAAGCACGACTTTGCCAGCTAAAAGACCAGTTCCTTGATTTAGCCCAACCTTTGATGTCTGCTACAATTGTATCGATTTCCCATGGACATTTTACTTTGGGATTGTTGAAGCAGTTGATAAGAGTCTTGCAATCAGATTCAAAGATCACCTTAGGGATGCTTTGTTCCTTTGCCATTAAGTAGGCAATTTTAAGACCCCAAGCTTCAATCATCAAAGCCGAAGATACCATAACTCTGCCACACCGCCAATTGTGAGCTGATCCACCACTATCTCTAGCAATTATGCCAAAGGCAGCAAGGCTGTGGGAGGATTTAAATGCTCCATCACAATTAATTTTCAACACCGATGGAGGAGGCCCGGACCACCTTTCCACCCGTGGTCGTATAGTAGAGGCTCTGTGCACTTTTTCGCAAACAGCTTGTAAGTAGTCTACATTAGCTCCTCGTGCCTGTTCAGTCACCACTTCTGGTCTTGGGTTCTTGTCATTGAAGACACACCTATTTCTTTCCTTGCAGATTGCCCAACAGATTTGAAAGATAAGCCCCACATCTTCTCTTGCAGATTCTTTTGATAGACACCCACACAGCAAATCTTCTAGCCATTTGTCCACTGCAACAATTTCCTTTTGGTGCACCCAAAAGGCTTTGCCACTACCAAACCACACAGCTTTAACCCATGGGCAGTGGAACAACAGATGTTCAATTGTCTCATTAGCACTTGCACAAATTGGGCACATAGGATTAGGGGCACATTTCCTTCGGAACAAATTGGCTTTGCTGGCTAGCCAATTGCAAGCAGCTTTCCACATGAATAATCGAATCTTGGGGGCTGTTAAAGAATTCCATAAGCTTGTCCACATTATTTTTGATGGGATGAACGAGCCAGAAGCCCCAGTAGAAACCACCTCAGTAACACTCTTCTTTCTTTGGAAATACCCCGACTTCACAGTATACTCCCCACAGTTAGTGTGACGCCAAATAAGTTTATCCGGGGAACTTGAGAGACTAACTGGGATTCGACATACAGCTTGGACCTGATCTTCTGGTATACAATTCTTAAGCTTCTCCCTGTCCCATTCTTTTGATGGCTGCTTGATAAAGTCCATGACCTTTGTTGGTAATTGCTGACCAACTTGAACTGGAATCACCTTGCCTCCTGGAATATCAGGAACCCATTGATCATTCCAAAAATCAATCAAGTCTCCATTCCCCACATTCCATTGAAGCCCTTCTTTTAGTAGATCCCTCCCTTCCAATAGACTAGACCAAATCCATGAAGGTGCAGGCCCTCTCGCAGCCTCCATACAATTCTTTTTGGGGAAGTAAAGGCATTTAAGAATCCTTGCCCAAAGTGAATTAGGATTAGAGACCAACCGCCAACACTGTTTCGCCAAGAGTGCAATATTAAAGGATTCAAAATCCTTGAAACCCAAACCACCCATCCCTTTTTGGTTTGTCAGTTTTTGCCATGCTCCCCAGTGGATGTGGCTGGCTCCATCCCCTTTCCCCCACCAGAATTTACTTATCACTAAATTCAAACAAGCACAAATAGAGCTTGGAACTTTGAAGCACATGAATGTATACATCGGAATTGGTTGCAGCACCAACTCAATAAGTACATCCTTTCCTGCATGATTCAATTCCTTATTACTCCAACCCTGAACTTTCCTCATGATCTTGTCTCGAAAGTGGCTAACAGATTCTCGTTTGGACCTTCCCCAGAACAACGGGAGCCCAAGATACTTGGCATCCCCTTCCATTTCCTTCATTCCCATAATACTCTTTACCTCTTCTTTGAGACTTCCCCTGTGTTAGGAGAGAAAAACAGACTTGACTTCTGCACATTAAGGGACAATCCAGATGCTTCACTATAGCATGATATCAACTGCATAAAGTTTGAGCAGTATTGAGGCACCACTTCCAAGAACACAAGGGAATCATCAGCGAAAAGTAAGTGTGAAAGAGTAGGACACCTTTTTCTCATCCGAATTCCCCCAATAGATTTATTCAACACTGCCTTTTGTAAAAAAGTAGAGAAAACATCTGCCACCATCAAGAAAAGATATGGGCATAACGGGTCCCCCTACCGTAGACCTCTTCCTGGATTCACTGAACAGACTTGTTTCCCATTCGCCATAATTGAGTATTTGACCTAGCACACACATTGTTTCACCCAATTGATCCATCTATCATTGAATCCCATCTTCTCCATTACTTTGAAAAGAAAATCCCAACAGACACGATCATAAGCTTTATTAAGGTCCGGCTTGATAGCCATGGAAGCTCTTGAACCTTGTTTTTTATGCTTGATAAAGTGAAAGACCTCATGGGCAATGATAATATTATCTTGGATTTGTCTTCCAGGAATGAAAGCCGATTGGTGCTCCGATATAATATTACCAATAAAAGGTTGGAGCCTATTAGTGAGTACTTTCGAAATAATCTTATAAATAAAGTGACAAAGACTAATAGGGCGGAGGTGATTCATACCTTCAGGACTAGGCACCTTGGGGATAAGAGTGACGTTAGTTTGATTCAGCTCTTTGACAAGTGTTTCCTCGTGAAAAAAACTCTGGACAGCACCAAAGACATCTTCCCCGACAATATCCCAATAGGACTGATAAAACAATCTTGGGAAACCGTCAGACCCCGGGGCTTTCAAGGGTCCAAGTTGATGGGCTGCCAACTGAACCTCCTCTCTTGTAACTTCTCTGGTCAGTTGATCATTACACTCCGGGGAGATGATTGGGTCGACAAGGCTAAGCATGTCATCAAAGCTTCTGCT
>BPLS01031462.1:104629-143183 GCA_019656275.1 Rhododendron kiyosumense
GTGTGTGTGTATATATATATATATATATATATATATATATATATATATATGTACTAGTGCTAAGAAAGAGAGAGAGAGAGAGAGAGAGAGAGAGAGAGAGAGAGAGAGAGGAAGAGAGGGAGATTTGGTTGTACCTTGCCTTGGTCTTTCCATTGTTCCTTGACTTGATTGCAATCTAGGGTTATACAATTCTCCAAGCAAAAATCTATCTTCCATTGTCCTTATGTGTACAATTGCCAATATAAAACCTTGTACAATCCTCCTTTCTTCCACTAAAATCTTTCCAAATCAATCCAAAGTACTAAATCTAGCCATGCAAGCCTAGAACTAGACCTTGATCTTTCAAAGAAAGCATAACAAGTTGAATAAAAAATGAGATATGGAGAGAGAGTGAGATTTCGGGTAAGAGGGAGAGAGAGATGAGCCTTGGCCTATAAATAGTAAGCTCACTTCAAACCTAAACTCACACCTTCACTCTTTGCTCCAACTTCTCTCTAGAATTTCTAAGCTTCCTTTGTTCCAAAGTTCAAGTTCTTTCAAATTCTTGAAGTTCTTGAGAGCTACCACCAAACAACCTCCAAAAACCACCCCTAGATCCTTAAAGTAGCCTAGTTTAGTTAAAAAAGTTATTTCTAGGAAGAGAAAATCCATCTCTCTTCCTTTCGAAGCAATTCGGAGCCATTACGCCGCCGATTCGCAAAACCGATGACCAATTCTCAAAACCGACCAACCGCCAAGAAGAACTGTAGAATCCCTTGCTCACTAACTCTACGTATAGTATAGAACCGTATCTTGAAAAGTAGAATGTCCCTAGTTCAAAGCATAATTATCCTTAATCATTTTCTTTAAGTAGATAAGGTTATCTATCGTTTATAGTGGTTGGAATGCATGATTGTCAACAATGGATTTTTGCTAATGGAAGTATGAGCATGTAGGAATAATCGACTCTTACTCTAATAAACATATGCTGTTTAGAACTTCCCTAAAAGAAAGAAAGAACGGATTTTGAAAGATAGGAAGTTAACATTTGATTAGAAGTATTCGTATTTTGAACTTCTGGACGGTTGTGAGCATAATTACTAATATAGAGTTGGATGATCTTACTAGTTTAGTTTCAAGATTACAATGAATGATTTATGATTCCTTATGTGGAAAGCCCTACCGCGGAGTCTTGCATGAAAACGAGACACCAAAATTGAGAAAGTTAGAAACATGGCACCTAGGGTGTGGTTGACAAAAAATGTGTTCCGAAGAAGGAAATAGTTTTGAAACTACATAATGACTAGTTTTGGTGGCATTATGTGAGATGTGTGTGTGTGTGCGCCAATGGGAACCCGGGATGGCGGAACCATTGTGAGGATACTCGGGAATCCGGAACGGCAGAACCGAGGTTGGGTGTGTGGCTTGGTTATCCGCGGAGAGGAGCCAATGCAAAGTGTGCCAATGGGAACCCGATGCGGCGGAACTACTGTGAGGATACTTGGGAGACTGGAACGGCAGAACCGAGGTTGGGTGTGTTAAAAACGATTTTGGAAATGTTGACATGGTTATGAAATGTGGAAAATGTTGACATAGTCTACGAGGAGTCGCGTAGGAGAAACTTAGAAAATCATGGACACCAACGTTAGTTTGAATAATGAATGTGGATGTGTCATTGTTAACTATTTTGTCGAATATGTATGAACTATATCATTGAATTTATGATCGTTTGTTCGTAAGATAAGGGTTAGTGGGTATGGGTTAATCTATTGAGCTTTTGTAGCTCACGGTGTTACCTTTGGTGACCCTGACATATTATATTGGTGGCGACACTGGTATAATGTGTCAGATCTTATAGATGAACATGGTGAACTCTACACCTTAGAAGCCTTTGGAGCCGAAGAGCTAGCAAGAATGGAGGAACAAGTGGAGCAGTAGATAGGAACCCTAGTTCCCTCCCTTATTTGAATAAAAGTACTTTTGTAAGGTTTATGATGTAATATTGAGCCAGAGTCTATTTAAATATTCAATAAAATTATTTATTTAACGTACCCAGAATTTCGGGGCGTTACAGGCTGTGTGCCAGGTGATTGGCTTTATGCCAAAAGGTTTTTATGCCTTAAGTTATTGGCTGTGTGCCTGGTGTTGCTTTTAATTTTCTCGATAACTGTTTAGCAAGTTGAGATTATCTGTAGTTGTACATTTAATGTGGAATTACATCCATGTCTCATAAACACTCCCGGATTCCATTCTGGAATCTAGTTTTGCAGGCGTTGTAGATATCTACTGCTGATCATCGGGTGGTTGTACCCTTGCTTAGGGTAGCGTGCCAGAGAGGCATGACAAGTTTTGGCGAGATACTGTAGAAAGGAATCTAGTTGCAACTCATGCTGATATTAGTTTGTTGTGTAGTTTAATGTTTTCTTAAGACTTCCGCTATGTTTTGCGTTTTCAATAAAGTGGTTGTTGACTAACTTAATTGTTAGAACTTAAATTTTAGTAATGGGTTGGTGGCTGAAGTTGCATCATCGCATCGGATTGGACTCATTAGAGTGCTAGCCCGGTGTGGGGTGTGACATCAAAGATGGAGACCTTTGGTGGTGGAGGATCAATCAAAGGTAGAATCAAAGATGGAGAGGCAGCAACAGGAGTCCATGAGGGAGGAGGAGGAGGACCGATTTTGGCAGGAGGAGCAGGAGTTGACGCTTTTGGCGTGAGGAGCAGGAGTCGATGAAGAATTAGAGAGAGATGTTAGGGTTTTTTCTCTAAGACGTCGTCATTCTATTTTGTGGCCCTGTTATTCGCAAGAAAGATTTGCAGGGAATCATGCAAGGAAAAACGAGTTTGGGCCCATTCTAGGTCCCACAAAAATCTAGAAAATGTCCTTAAATTTTTTTATATTATTTTATGCTGAAATGAAATGAGCACAGCAAAAGCTGTACATACAGCTTGCACAGATCCATTTTGGACTCGATTCGGGTGGCTAAATTCTGAAGCAAAATTGGATGATTCGTAAACGTCCTTACCGATATCGGATTGAGATGATTTTTTACAGGGACACTAAAAAACAAATTTTGAACGAAATGAGCGGTTCCGATCATCTTTGTGGGACCCGAATCGGGTCCAAAATGGATCTGTGCAAGCTGTATGTACAGCTTTTGCTGTGCCTCTAGCACCACTGTATTTTATGAGGTCTTATAAAAAATCAACTTTAAGAAATATCAATAAGTATTACTTTTGGATTCATATGGGCGAACTAAGCAGTTTCACCCTACAAAAGTAATACGTACCGATGTCTATTAGAGCTGATTTTTTACAGGACCCTATAAAATAATATTCAAAAATTTATGAATATTTTTTTAAATTTTTGTGAAATTCAAAATGGACTCAAACGCATTTTTCTTTGCGTGATTTCCTGTAAATCTTCCACATGATTAGAATTTCCGAATCTTGAAACGGCATAAATTTAGGCAGCCGAATAGGGCATTTGGCTGAAACACTTGGCACAACAGAGCTCCAAAAAGAGCGCAGCACGCACAGTCCCCGGATCCACTAATATACAGTGTACAACTGGAAAGTAGAGAGAGTTTCCATAGGAAATGTGTGGACTCGATGGAACTCTTTTCTTTGTGTAAAGGTGTATGTCAGAATCTCATGCTAGTAGAAAGTTAGAAACTAGAAACCAATTACGCGCGCTTTAACACAAGGTACCACGTTTATATACTTTATATACTCCTAACGTTCTGGGTAAACAGAAAGTCTACACATATACAATCTGTGCATATATTGTATACAATTTTATTGTGGAGTTCATTACGAGTCTCACACAAATTATCAGAGCCGTTCATTAAATATAAAACATTTTTTCATGGGTTTCCGTAAAAAATAAGCTCAATCCGATACCTAAAGGTGCTTGAGCCAACCTATAACTTTTCATTATCCGGAAATCTAAATGAAAAGTCAGATGGTTAGATGAAGTATCTATAGATATTGAATTGAGCTTATTTTTTACGGGAGCCCTTGAAAAAATGTTTTAAATTTAATGAACCGCTCGGATGATTTGTGTGGGACCCGTGGTGGGCCCCACAACAAAATTTGTGTACAATCTGTGCACAGATTGCTGTGTATGTAGCAGGATTCCTGGGTAAATTACGCTGACATCCTAAAGTTTCTGGCAAATACACTGACCTGCCCAGGCAACACTGATTCTGAAAATTCTATCACCTCGCTTATAACTTAACAAATTAAAATTAATATGCAGACGCATCCCTTACCTTTAAAATTCGGCTCAACGTTGTTACTTTTCCAAGTAAATAACTATTATACCCACAATACAAGTACTAATTCAAATGGGATTTGACCTCTCTTAGGTTGTACATATTCAAGAGCGGATCTAGTGTAGGCACAGAGAAGTCACGTGACCTCCTGAAAATAGAGCCCCCGGAGGATGGCCCCTAGTTCAAGGAAGTGATATATATATATATATATCTCCCAGAAATTACAAAAGTTGTTTTATCGTTCCGCTAATGAATAATAAAAAACTAATGTGAGTTTGCCTACGACTTTCAAGTAGCGCCGATTTTAAAGGAGTGACTCATCTGTAAGAAATTTCTGAATCCGCCACTGTATATATTAACAGTTTTATATTTGTGACATGTTATTAGCATAACAATATATGTTAATATAAAGCGAGGGAGGTCAATGCAATTGAACTATTGTATTGAGAGTATAATGATTTTTTACCAATCAAAGTTAACACTGTTAGACTAATTTAAATGGTATGTTGTACATTTGTATACTTCCTCCGTCCATTTTTTAGAGTCCAGTATTTTATTTTGGACTGTCCCTCAATAAGTGTCCATTTTGTAAAATTAGTAGGTAAAAGTTTATGAATTTTCTATTTTATCCTTAAAAGTAGATTCCATTTTGAAAAGTTAGTGAGTAAAAATTTAATGATGATGTCTCCATAGGGTAAAGAGGGAAAGTGGATGTAAAAGTTGATGTGAAATGTGTAACTTTTTAATAAGTTGGAGTTACGAAACAGGACATTTAAAAATGGACGGAGAGAGTATTCAATATGTATTTTTTATTTTTGGAATGAAAGAAAAAGAACAACTAGATAATAAGAGATTCTAGCCAGGTTCGCAGCCAGAAGAGCTTTTTATCTCCCTCCGGAGGGGATAACGAAAGACACCATCCAGTCCTCCTGTTGAACTTCCAACCTAGCCAATTTTTCTGCAACTTTGTTTCCTTCACGTAAAACATGCTTCAAGGTGCAGCCTGCTAACTCCATGATGGCTCGATACTCACAGAACGACTATAAGAGAGAAGCAAGATTTTATTTTGCATTCTCAATTACAGCTGATCATATGGCGGTGGATAATGCACATAAAACACAAAAAAGTTAAACTACAACGCTTGTTTTCCAGATATGAATGTACTTTGACAAATAATTATAAGTTGTGCATAAAAGAACCCTTCTGAATGGTTCAATCTTTTATGTTGGGGCCGGCTCAAAATATGCTAAACAGAACCGAAGGGTAACTAGAGGAGTACTGCTATAGGTACATACATATCCACTGTACATATGGATTTTGTGAAGCCCATCTGGAGTTCTACAAAATTGATCTAAACCGTCCATTATTTTTAGGATTTTTTTCAATGAAACCTTGTAAAAAGTCAGTTCAATTCAATATCGGTGAGGATTTTTCCGGAATGTGTAGGAACAAAACTGAGCAGTTAAGTAGTTTCATCCTTACAAATTCAGAAAAAAAATCCTTACCGATATTGGATTAAACTGATTTTTTACAAAACTCCATAAAAAATATTTTAAAAATAATGGGCAGTTCGAATCATTTTTGTGAAACCCGAGATGAACTCCACAAAATCCATATGCACATGATATGTACATTCTCATATTTACTCATAGCTTTATGGCATAATAAGTATTACTCCCTCGGTCTCTATCTTTTTAAGTGTCCCGCTCTGTAAAACTTATTAAAAAAATATTATCATTACACATTTCACATCAACTTTTACCTCCACTTTCCCTACTTATCTTCTATGGAGACATCATCATTACACTTTCACTCACTAACTTTTCAAAATAAAATCTCCTTTTAGGGACAAAATGAAAAATGTACAAACTTTTACCCACTAACTTTACAAAATGGACAACCGCTGCCCAGCGCAATTGGTTTGTCATCTCTCCCCTAAGGGAAAGGTCCTGAGTTCGACCCCTACTGGGGCAATACCCTGGGGGCCCAAGCTATGGATAGCTTATGGACCCCCTGTGCTAACTCTAACACCCCCCCCCCCCCCCATTAACCCCCGCTGATGTACAACGATTGGAAAAAAAACTTTACAAAATGGACATTTATTAAGAGAACCCAAAATGAAATACTGAACTTTAAAACGAAAACGGAGGGAGTAGCTAGCACTGTGTTGACAGAAGAATTGGGTAGATCGAGGAAACTTTCCAACCACGGACAATGACAGAGAAAACTGGCAAAGCTTAGCCACAAACGAATTCGGTTGGCCCAAACTTTATTTCTTATCCTATATTGCAGTTGATTTCATCCTGAGAAATGCTAAGTGCAAAGAAAACGGGCAAAGTTTCAGGATTCATCACAACTGACTCATGGGAAGGAGAAATGCTTTTTGGTTGAAAAAGCAGAAAGGAGCAACATCAATCATGGCATCAATGTTTGCGTTATTGCAATACGAAATCTGTCAAAAGACAAAAACCTGATTATCGAGCTAACTTTTCCTGGTTGTAAGACGATTGGAGAATATATAACGTAGCTCCACACCAATTACAACTTTGACAAAAACCTGATTATCGAGCTAACTTTTCCCGGTTGCAAGACGATTGGAAAATATATATCGTAGTTCCACACCAATTAGAACTTGACACGCTCTGACTGCTGCTAAATGCCAACACAGAAATACTAGGGGTTACTTAAGCAGCATAAATCAAAATGGTGTTGAACACAATCAGGCGATGCCTCAAGAGCACCCAATAACATTTCAGGACAGTTGTAATATTTACCCGGTTAGATCTACATATATTCTTTAGCAAAAGAATCTGTCTACAATTGGCTTGATTACTCCAACGCCTATGTATCCCTTGCATCCCAGTTCAAGATAGATTGCGGCCTCTCCAATTCCCTTCAACACCTCTCTGGTTCTACGAGAACCAGAAGAGTTTCCATGAGCTTACTTTCTTGTGTAAATTGTGTCAAATTCAAACCAACATTGTGTCAAATCCAAACTTATCGTAAAACATCCACCTCATACAAAAAAAAAAAAGAAAAAAGAAAAAAGAAAAAAAAAAAAAAGAACATAGAGATATGCCTTGTGAAGGTAATAAATCCAACTTTTGAAATTGAAATGGTATTTTTTCTTTCGTTAACAACTAAACTACCGTCAGAAGAGAAAGGAACGTAGAAAAATCAAAGGAAAAGAATTTGGATGGGTAGGCTGAATTTCTAATATTAACAAAATAACTAGGTTTAAGCAGCTGCAAATCTTCATCAGCCTCTAACGGTTGCTCTAAGTGCTGCAAGGGGGGAGGCATTTGTACTGTTTGATATTTTCTGCCATGGCTGGTGTTATTTTTACACACTTGCCATGGAACCACAGTTTACAAACGTCACAGCCCATCCAGAATTGACTAACACTGTCATTCCCCCCACAGTTGCCGCAAAGGGTCTCGCCGTGCTCATCTTCATCTTCCTCGTCGCTCTTGCATTAACAAGATGTTATCCATGATAGATCGACCTTTGATGAAAGCAGATTGAGCAGGTCCAATTATAGAAGGCAAAACAGGTTGAATTCGATTAGCTAGCACCTTAGTCACACACTTATAAAGTGTATTACAGAAAGCTATGGGTCTATAGTCCTTGATGGAGTTAGGAGAAGCAACTTTAGGCACTAAAGTAATAGCTGTAGCATTCCAACACCTAGGCATAACCCCATTAGTAAAGAAAGAGAGAATACCTGCCAGAACATCTTCTTTAACAATCGACCAATTGTCATGGAAGAAAGCAGAGTTGAATCCATCAGGGCCAGGGGCTTTATCCCTATGAATGGACCGTAAGGCAGACCAAATTTCAGCTTCAGTAACAGGGGCCACCATACTAGCCCTAACCTCTTGGGGAACCTTCTTCAGCATAGCAGCAGATAGAGTTTCTGAACCATCCTGTTTGTGCATGAAGTCAGACCCCAAAAGACTCTGATAGTACCCAAGAATTTCTTTTTCAATAGCAACAGAATCCTCAAGTCTCTCTCCCTGATCATTAACCAAGCTCAGAATAGTATTTTTCACCCTATGAGCATTCATCTTTTGGTGAAAAAACTTAGTATTCTTATCTCCCAAAGCAAGCCACTGAACTCTAGATTTTTGTTTTTCAAACGCTTCTTCAGCAGAACTGAGGGCATAGAATTGCTGAACAAGGACCTTCTCAAACTCACACAAAGAAACATCATGAGAGAATTGAAAACATAAGTTCTGAATTTTTGCAAGATTGGACCTGGCTATCTCCACTCTACCACTGAGGTTACTATAATGCCGTTTATGGAAGGCCTTAAGCACAGGTTTAAGCCTTCTAAGCTTAGAGCTAATCCTCAGCATAGAGTCACCTCTAGCTTCTTGGTACCAGGAAAAAGCAATCAAATCACGAACTCTATCATCAGCCATCCAAAAGTTGAAAAATCTGAAAGGACAGGTTTTAAATTTATTGTGAACCACAGTCAGAACAAGGGGGCAGTGATCAGAGATCCCAGGAGGGTGCCCCACAACCTCAGAGTCAGTAAATAAGTCCATCCACCTCTCATTTACTGCCACCCTATCAAGCCTGCTCTTATTATCCCCAAGGCCACCCCTCTTGTTAGTCCAAGTAAACCAGAAGCCCTTAGTAACCATATCATGCATGTTAATATCATCCAAACAATGATTAAAATCTGCAGCTGCAACTGCATCAAAACCAGAGACTCGCTCTACTGGAGTTCTCACAACATTAAAATCCCCCATAAGCACCCAAGCAGAGCCACCCAATGAGGAAAAAAGCATTCTTAGATCATTCCATAAACTGATCCTTTCACTAGCAGAATTCAAACCATAAACCATAGAAACAAAAAAACTCTTATGTTCAGCAAGAATCTCGACAGAAAGAATAATCATTTGAACTGAAGAAAAGATCAAGGAGACAGAAAGCATGCTTGAATCCCATCCTACAACAATTCGAGCAGCTGAAAGGCTCCCCAAATTATGAACATGTTGCCAGTGCCTAGGGAAACAACGGGCAGTAGAAGGAGACATATTTTCAGGCCTCACTTTAGCCTCAAGGACACCAAATAAAGAGATATGATTACCTCTGATAAAGGAGCACACCTCCTTTTGCTTCAAAGGGTCATTAAGACCCCTAATGTTCCAGCAGCTAATTTTTGTCATTTATAGGAAGATTTATTCTTACCACGACCTCTTCCCTTAGTTTTAACCTTCCCACCCTTAGGGACAGGAGAAGGAACTGCCTTACCAAGAGAGCAGTCTTTAGTCTCAACACCCTCTGTGTTAGAGGTAGTAAGAACAGATCCACTCCTAGAATAGGAAATAGTAGCTGCATGCAAGGAAGAAACACCCCCATCCAGCTCAAGACAAAGCTCCTCCAAAGGAGGAGAAGCAGCTACATGCAAGGAAGAGACACCCCCATCCAGCTCAAGACAATGCTCAGCCAAAGGAGAGAATTTATTCCCAGAGGAACTAAACACAACTCCAATATCACCCAAATCAGATTCAGAGGGAAGCCCAGAAGCCTCTAAGACACCCTTACCAGATCCCTTAGGTGAAACAGCTCCTAAAGCATAAGATTGAACAACCTTATCTATTGCAGCCGAATCATAGACCTGAATACGAGTGGGAGATGAAAGACCCAGCACTTTGACAGGACTAGGCCCAATATGAGTTCCTTTAGAGTTAGAGCTTCCATGAGTCACCCTGGGAGAGTCAGAAACATTCAACACCGACCCAATGGGAGCTATCACAGCTTGCTCAACAGTTACTACTTGTGGAGGAACAACTTTAGATACCAACTTTACAGGGCAAGAATGCACAGCAGCCTTCTCCTTATGACTAGCCACAGTATGCCCAAAAACCTGACATTCAGAACATCGAGAGGGTTTCCAAGGATAACGAACATTAATAAAAGCAGATAGCCCATTAGCATACTCAACTTCTACTATTTCCAGAAAAGGAGAATCAACATTGACTTCAACACAGATCTTTGCAAAGCTCAGCCTCTGCCCCTTCTCCGTCAGTTCATCAGCATGAAGGGGCTTACCAATGGCACTAGCTATATAGCTAAGTCCTTGTTCTGTCCACAATTCCAACGGAATATGAGAAAAATGTACCCATATAGGGATAGAACTCAGCTTTTCCTTAGTTAGAACCATTTGAGGTTCCCATGGATTAAGGATCAACAACTTCCCAGCTATAAGCCAAGGACCAGCCTTCATAACAGAACGATAGGCATCAGCCTTAGAGAATCGGAAGAAGAAAAACCCTTGGGCATTAGCTAAGACATCATAAATGCCGAACTTCTCCCAAATCCGCATAATAATACTCTTTACAAGAGGGAAAGGGGCTTTTTTATCTAGGAAATACCCAACAACACAATCAGTCCATTGTTCAGAACCAAGATTAATCACTTCTTGAGGGGGGCAAACCACCACCCTTGAGTCACGAACCTGTGGAGGAAAGTAAGATAAATGCATACGAGACAAAACAGGGGCACACGAAGGAGGAGCCTGATTTGGCACCACCGGGGAAGAAACAGCTCCCAAATAGTCCAACAAATGAACCGAATTACCCCTAGGATCAATCGAACCAGAAGTAGAGGAAAGTACATTCATCGCAGGCGATGAGTTAGGGTTTTTTGAGTTTTTCGATTTTTTAGGGATTTTGTCCATAGAAAACGAACCTAAAGCAGGAAAATGATCAACAACCTCCATTAAGCTATAGCAAAGACCAAGAAGGTTGCCATAGAAGGGAAAGAAAACGAAACCTGAAGCTGTAAATCAACCAAGAAGGTTGTTGTATTTGACGCAGAATGTACCGCAAACAATTCTTGAAACGAACGACGGGGTCGTGGCCGAAGAAATACCGGCAGCAGCACTCGGGGTCTTTGACTTCGTCTACGATGCAGAGGGAAGCGAGGTGGAAGACGCCGGTAGCGCCGTTGACGGCGGCGAGATGGCGAAAGAAATCGCTCCTTGCTGCCAATTGGAGCTTTTCTCTCTCTACCAAAGTCAAGCTATACACTGACTCTTTCTCGGCGAAAGAAATCGCTCCTTGCTCCTTGCAAAAGAAATCGCTCCTTGATAATGTTCCACTAACGGATGTAAAAATCTAAATAATGAACAACTTAATAGTACACATTCATATTTCGCCATAAATACTAACCATCAGTAGTTTTAACATAATAGATTATAGATGCGTACATCGGTCCATTAAAGCAAAACATCCATAGTGAGATTTAATACAACCCAATCGAAAGAGAAAACATCCATAGTTCCATAAACTAAGCAGCCATGTGTCCAAATATCAATTAGACCCAACTTCCATCACTTCATCGCTATAGGCTTGGTCACCATTTCCATCGTCGGTGAAGACTACATCCTTCATTTTGGGTTCATCAAGTGAGAGTTTGCAACCTCAAGCATCCCAATATTATCAAGAGACAGGAACGAGAGAGAGAGAGAGGAGAGCAGAGGAGTCTGTGAGACTTGAGAGCTCCTCGTTGTCGTCTGTCTGGGGCTTGGAATTTGAAGAGTAATAAAGGAAAATGAACCAGTCGGACAATATTATAGGTTTTAAAGCCATAATTACAGTTTAACCCAAAAGTTTTGAAAAATTCCATATTAACCCCCAAATTTTTTTAAAAACTACATTTTGACCCCAGCCATGTTCCCAATTAAAAAATAATATAAATTATTGGACACGCCACGTGGCGTGTCCAATACGTATTTAGGCGTGTCCCCGTGTCCAATACGTGGGTACGGCGCTCTTTTGGAGTGTCGATGCTTCATAGCCCAAGACAAGCCAAAACAAGCAAACCAGAAACTGCTATACAATATGTGCTCAGATAAGCTCCAACTGTTGCCTAAAGACTTATTCCATGGGGATGGTTTCTCACCCCTTCTAGAACACAAAAAAATCCCTAATAGAGTTGAAAAGCTTAAGAGCCAACTGATCTATAGCAGCTTATTCGGAAGCACCCTGAGATTCCTCTTCTCATCCATATAGAGTACTTTGTAGCAGCAATTACACACCTCATTACCAGACATTTAAATCCTTTACCTTTACATTTTGATGAAACCAATCCATATCTTCGGTTAGCCTACATGAAATTCCGGAATAAGGGATCCTATCCCTTTCAGCAATCTAGAGAGCATAAGAGAAAGGGCAATCTACATGAAATTCCGGAATAAGGGATCCTATTCCTTTCAGCAATCTAGAGAGCATAAGAGAAAGGCCACTGGAAAACAAAGTTTTGGCAAGACTCCTTACCATTAGAACAAAGCAAGCAGCTATTGTCCACCTTAGCTCATACCCCAATTAACGAGTCTATCCTTGGTGCTGAAACAATTTCTCTTATGTCGGAGATTATGTGAAAATTGCGTACATCGATCCCTCAAGTTGTTATTGTCGACTACAACTTTGGGGTAGTTAGAGTGGATGATGATATTTGAGATTGGGTGGTATCTTCGCCCTGTTTTTAGTAGTAGTATATGACTACTTTTTTGGTGCTTGTGAACACTTAATTGCATGCCAACTTTATCTTTGTAATCTTTTTGTGAGTATTAAGAGTTTTATTTTCATTCTTCTTTGTTGTGAATGAAATTTAGTACTATATCTATTGATCGGATTTAGAACAGCAAAGCATTGCCCTGGGTTTGTAATTAATTGAAGATCAAGAGAATACAACTCTGAATCAATGAATCTAGGTTCTCATAGGGCTGCAATCATACAAATGATATGTTCTAGTGAAAGATGTGACTTGGATGCTTTTGAGTTTATTTTGGTCTTAATATAGTGTTCCAATACCAAGCTAGTGTTCTGATTCTCTTATTTTGTTGTTGTTTGATTTTAGGTTTATCGAAGTTAAAGATGGTGTAGAATCAAGTGGCTACTTGACGTAATGTGATGTTTGTCTACTTTGGTGGTACCAAGACCTAATGTTATGTTCATCTATTATGGTGGATTTTGTATTTTGGAAAATATTTGGTTGAATGTTGTAGAGATATTGAAAGACAACAATGGGTTATGGCAGGATGTATTTTGACATTAGTTGTGTCATGAGACATTTAATACTTTGAGAGCTTATATGTTAGATGTGTTTGCGAAGTTGTATGCTGTAAATTAGTTAATTGGATGCGAAAAATGGTGCAATTAGTATTTTTCCCAAACAAACCCCGGTAAGAAGTGCCAAATCCGGTCTCCGTAACACTTTTACTGGCGTTTCTTAAACGTTGGAAAAAATGCCGGGTACTCTTCCTGGTGTTATTAACAAATCCCAGTAAAAGAAGTCACCAGCACATGTTGTCGGAAAACTTTTACTGGAGTTTATAAGACATCAGGAAGACTTTTGACGGCGTTTATTTCACTTTTACCAGCATTTTATAAAAGCTGGAAAAGCCATTTTTCCTTGTAGTGACATGCACGTCCTACATCTAGAAAGTATATGAGCATATATTAAAAGTTAATTTAACAAATACAGTACAACATAAACAATAATACTTGAAAAGAGCCTTTTTTTTTTTTTTTAATACAGGGTATTACATCATTACTCACGGATGCATTTGTATCTTAGTAAATCGGTTGCTTCGGCAATTAATTTGTCAGAAGGTGCGAGGGTCCATGGTGAAGTAGTTTGACACAAGAGAGACCCCAGAGGCAGAGACTAAGCTGGTGGTGCTTGGGATTTGTATTAAGATTAGAGTCAGCTCTGAAATTGTTTGATAAATTCATAAGACTTAATGTATTTTGATTCCGTAAAATTTATTCAGGAGTTGTAATAGTCAAACCTCTATTTTGAATAAATTGTACTCAATTTGTTGAATTATGACTAATGGAGCAAATCTTTTCATAAAAAGGTATTTTATAATGCTTTTGAATTTCTTGAAATATCGGGGTGTTGCAACTAGCGGTTGAGGGAGATCGTGCAGCCGAAGTACGCCTCTGCTACCTGCTCCAGGTTCTCGACGGCCGTGTCACCGCCGCCCTCTGTCATCTCGAGCAGCTCCTTTGCCACTCTCAGGGCGACGACATTGAAGGGCGTTATGAGGACGTGGATGCCGTAACAGAAGTCGGCGACGAGAGTGAGGCCCCGTTCCACAAAACCTTCTTAAAAAATAAATAGCTTATTTTACATTTTCAAACTCAAAAATAATGTAAATAAAAAATAATTTTTTTTGCATTGTATAAAAGATCTCATCGAGATCTTCCAAACAAGATCCATATTCCATATTTTTAGATTTCAATAAATCCATAATTTTTGAGCTTGAAATTGCCTTCTTAAAAAATAAGGGCTTTTCTTTGGTTCCAGAATGGCGCCTGAACGTGTTGGACGTGATGTTTATTGGGGAGTGAATTATTTGGATTCTGAAGATCATTTTAGTTGGAACGGGTAAAAAAATCATTATTCAACATATCCAAACCTATCTAGGTTCAGAAATAATATTTAGGATTGGGATCAAACCGAACTTAAAAAGGAGGACCAGCCTCTAATTTTCTATTTAAAAAACCAATACTAATTTAGGTGGTTGGTGATTCTTGGCAATTTTCTGATTCGAGTCTAATTATTTTGATCTCAACTGTTATTACTATTAGGTCTTGCCTTCTCATGATTCAAACAGGGTTGCGTACTTTTCCATCACTTTGTGTTTTTCGTAGTATATCAATGTGTTTCTTGATTGGAATAGATTGTGCTTAGTAGTAACAAAAAATGGTTGAATTCACTTTGACATTACTTTTTCTTTTTTCTTTGTGCAGGTATATTTTCAATGTTTAGATGTTAGGTCTTCTCTTTCACACATTGTTTGAAAAAGATTTATGAAGATTTGTCATTATAAAAAAAATTATCAGCGACTTGCATAACAATGAAGAGTGTGACTTACATAACAATATATGAAGAGTTAGTGATTATTGAATATGAATTTGTATGGATGTATTGACCACGAGGAGCTGTCCCCAAGGAGAACTATGATCTTTGATTCTTTAGTGTTCCAATTTTGGGTTTGTTTTACTATTTCATCTATCATCTTCGGTAGTCTTACAGTTCCGTTCTTTTATCTATTAACTCTGTGCTTGGTTTTTTATTTTTATTTGAACAATTTTGTTTTCATTTGACCAAAATGATTCTCAACTACGTGCCCTTTGCTATGTGTTATATTTGTTTATCTGTCGTTACACCATCTTTATGCACCTGTGCAAAGACTTTTAGTTTTTTTTTAAAAGAAAATTTAAGGGTCCATGTCTTTGGGAGATGTTGGATTTTTTACATTTTGAATTGCTATAGGACTATGAGGGCCCGTTTGATAAACCTCCAGGGGTTGAGATTGGTAAGGGATTATTAATACTGTGTTTGGTAACCAAAAATGGACACTTTGGTAACCCAAAAATGGGATGACAAAAATAATTCGAAACTTAATATTTTTATTTTTTTTCTTGTGCAAATCTATTTCGATCATGTACTCTCAATGTTCAATCAAGCTAATTTTTGACATGAACAAGAAACTTGACGAGCTCTACAAAATGAACGATTCCGATGATTGGTTGATGGGTTTGCTTGAAATGGACAATAGATTGGGCCAAAAAAATTTGGAGGGGAGCTGCTCCGGTTAGTTGGGGGGTTTGCTCGACCAGAGTTTGATTCTTGAGGTCAGAATCCACGAAAGTAATATTTTTGTGATTTTTTTAGTCTTGGAATGGATCGTCAGCATTTGAGGAAGAATTAGTTGAGGTGCCTGGAAGCTGGCCCGAACACCGCTGATTGTCTAAAAAAAACTTACTCGTATTAAATTTGTTTTCGATATTGAAACCAATTTGGGTGTTGAGCTGTCACATATTACTTGTCGAAAATTCTACGGATCCTCGATTCTAAATTTCTAAATGAAATGTTTGAATATTAAATCTATTGCTTACACACTTCTGTCTCAAATTGCTAGACTCCTAAGAAAAGACGTTTCATTTGGAGATTAAAAAATAAAATTATTTTGCACATAATTTTTTTCAGTTTTTTTTTTTGCACCATGTTAAAGTGCTCATGAAGTACTTTAATTTGGTGTAAAGAAACTCTAAAAATGATGATCGACAGTGTTTTATTTTTCAAAATTGCATGACTTTTCTTAGGGGCGGACAATTTGGTATGGAAGGAGTTTTTTTTGGTTGGAACGCCAGTGGTGTTAGGGTCAATGCATGCACCTTAATTAATTTTCCGTCAAAAGCAAACCATCTACGCTAAGACAAAAAAGTTAATAGAATTTAATTAAAAATTCACAGCGTACAAAAAAGAGCATACACCTAAAATAATGTATTTGTTATGCATATAATTTCATATTCAATATTAGGTTCGTTTGACACATCTCGCCGAGTGTATTTTAAATATATAAATTTTATAAAATTCAAAATTCAAATATATACTCTCAATCATTATTCTTATGTCTCTCCCCATTAAGGCCCCGTTTAAGAAACCTCCTTAAAAAATGCTGCTAATTTTGTCACTTTTTTGTTTTGTTAACGGCACTCCCTGCAAGTGTATTTTTTTGCACCAAAAATACATTTGCATGGGAGTGACATTAACAAAAAAAAAGGAGTGGCAGAATCATTTCCCTTAAAAAATAAGCAGTTTATTATATATTTTCAAACTCAAAAATAATGGAAATGAAAAATAATTCTTCAATTTTTTTACATCGTATAAAAGATCTCATTGAGATCTTTCAAACAAGATTCATATTGCATATTTTTATATTTCAATAAACTTATAATTTTCAAATTTTTGAGCTTGAAATTGCCTTTTTAGAAAATAAGATTTTTTTTAATTTCTAGACCGAGCTCTAAGAGCATCCACAGTGGTATAATCAAAACAAAAAAGTTTATAAAGTTAGCAACATTTGCTCAGAGTATCCACAATGGTATAACCAAAAGTGATAGGTTTTAAAGTTAACAATATTGATGCAAAATATGGCTCACAATGCTATAATCAAACTTAACAATCTCCTTAGAAATAATCAAATTTTAGACTTTGAATAATTAAAACTAACAACCTTTTGCCAATAACCAAATTTAATAAATATCATATTCTCAATGAAATACACACATCATTACAAAAAAAAAATGTTCTCTCTCTTCCATCTCCCCCCTTCCCCTTTTTCCTTTTCTTTTCCAACAATGTTTTCAAAAAAAATATTTCACTATTTTTTTAAAATTGTTTTTAAAAAACAGTTTCCTCCAAAAATTGTTTTTTAACTGTTTTTTTAAAAGACATTTTAAACAAAACAAATTGTTCTTTTTTCAAAAAATTGTTTTGTACAAGAAAATATTTTTTTCAAAATATTTTCTTGTATAAAACCTATTTTTTCAAAGACCGCAGTTACACAAAAGCTATTTTTCTTTAAACTGTGTGTTTTTTTTAAAGTTTTGAAAAAAGTTCAAAAATTATTTTCTATTTTAAATAGTTTTTATTAGTTTCAAAATTATTTTAGGAAAAACTATTTCCTATGTTCACAGTTTTTAGTTTTTTTGTAATTTAAAAAAGTGATGTGGCAACTTTTAGTTATTTAATTTTGATTATACCATTGTGGACCTCTACATAGTTAATCTTAACAATCTCTTAAATGGATAATCAAAAACTGATGTGGCAACTTTTGATTATCCATTTTTGATTATAGCATTTTGGATACTCTCAAAAAGAGCCCACATTAAAATAACCAAACTTAGAAGCATCTTAGCAACTCACCAAATTTTGGCCTTTAGATAATCAAAACTACCAACCTTTTGCCAATAATCAAATTTAATAGTTTTCACATTTCCTCAATTATGTATACCATCATTACACAAAAACATTCTTTCTTCCATTTTCAACATGTTTATAACAAAAATACTTTTAAAAATACTTTTTGTTTTTGCAAAAATAGCTTTTTACTCTTTTTTTTATTAAAATTGTTTTTCCCAAAAAAAATTTAAACAGTTTTTTTTATTAAATTTTTTTTCCAAAAACTGTTCTTTTGAAAGAAAAAACTTTTCTATTCAAAAACTGTTTTTTTTAAAACTTTTTCCCGAAAACTATTTTTTTATTTAATCAAAGTTTTCAAAAAACTATATTATCTTTTTCTAATAACCTATTTTTATTAGTTTGAAAACTATTTAAAAAAAATTGTTTTCTATGTCACAATTTCTAAATTTTATAAGTTAAAAAAGGTGATGTTGCAAGTTTTGGTTATTTTGATTGTACCATTGTGGACCTTTAGCAACCCCTTAAATGGATAATCAAAATATGATGTGGTAATTTTTGATTATTGACTTTTGATTATTCCACTATGGATGCTCTGATTATCCAAAATTCAAATACCCAAACGAACATGGTTAAGATTTTTAAAGAGTCCTGCTACACACAGCAAATTTGCTCACAGATTGTGCACAGATTTCATTGTGGTGCCCACCACGGGTCCCACACAAATCATCTGAGCCGTTCATTAAATGTAAAACATATTTTCAAAGGTCACCGTAAAAAATAAGCTCAATCCGATACCTATAGGTACTTCATCCAATTATCTAACTTTTCATTCAGATTTTCGGATAATGAAAAGTTATATGGTTGGATCGAGTACCTATAGGTATCGGATTGGGCTTATTTTTTGCTGAGACCCTTGAAAAAATATTTTACATCTAATGAACCGCTCAGACGATTTTTTTGGGACCTGTGGTAGATCCCATAACGAAATCTGTGCATAGATTGTGCACAGATGTTCTGTGTGTAGATTTTCTGATTTTTAAATAAGAAAGAAGGAAAGGAGAGAGAAATGAGGCATGAGAGAGAGAGAAACGGTCAGCGTCGTGTCAACGTGCATGTGTGCAAGAATGAATAGAGCGTGCGAGAGTTTTTTGGTAGGACCCACAAAACTTTATAAGACCCACATAGCGCATTAACTGTAAACCCACCCCCCCCCCCTCTCTCTCTCTAGAGCGCATTAACCAGCAAATCAAACCTTGCGGATCAAAAAAAACCAGCATACCAAACCACAGTCAAGCTCCGGCATCCCCTCCTCCGCCGCCGACTCTGTCTCTTAGGTATAACTCTCTCTCTCTCTCTCTCATGTGTCACTTTCTTTCTTCTCATTTGACCCTGGCCAAGATGAGTACTTTCTCTCTCCTCTCTCTCTCGACCCTGTGGAAAGTTCTTGGATTTATTAGGATTTGTTTCAATAATGTATCAAATTAGGTTTGTAGTTTGTCCAGCGTCTGTTCTTGCTGTTCTTTCCTTTTGATTAAATTCTTTTCTTTTCTTTTTTTTATTCTTGGACCGTTTATTGAATGCAGTGGCTCCTAAAAAACCAGAGTTACCATCCGGCAAGCTCCTCCGCCACTGAGTCTGTCTCATAGGTATAACTCTTTATCTCTCTCCTTTCCTTTTTCCCCCTTCTTCTCTCGACCCTGTGCAAAGTTTCTGCCTTTCTGGATTGATTAGGGTTTTAATGTATCAAATTAGGTTTGTAGTTTGTCCTGTTTTCAGCGTTTGTTCTTGCTTTTCTTTCTTTTTGATCAAATTCTTTTCTTCTTCTTTTTGATTGTTGGACCGTTTATTGAATGCAGTGGCTTATTAGGAAATAGTCAATTTTATTGGCGCCCTTTTCTTGTTTTGATTTTTTGTTGATCGAATTCTTTCTGTTTAGTGATTCTTGGACCATTTATTGTAAGCTGTGCCTCAACAGGGGAATAATACAATGGAAGAAAAGGACTGTCAAAATCCTACCGACTCTCCCAAGGTGGATTCTGCGGAGGTATATCCTTTTTACTACTGCTGTTTTGGTAGTGAGATCGTATCTTGGATGAAATTTTGAAAATATTGGGTTTGATTTTTTGGGTATTGAGTGAAAAGAGAAATTTTTGGGTAAAATTTACCAAAAAGTTGGGCTTTTTGAGCCTTTTCTATTACTTTTTCGATTCATTTTGTCGAGGCGAATTAATAAACCACAAAAGTTTGACGCAAAATATAGGGCATGTATTCTCGAGACAATTGTCGTTTTAGCTCATCAATTGTCGTATTAGCCTTTCCATAAGCTAATCATGTGTTATAGCCTTTCCATAAGCTAATCATGTGTTATAGTTGATTACATTTTTTTCTTTGAAATTTGCAGAAGGTATTACCGCAAGATCCACGGCTTCACTTGGCTCTGAAAAAACAGCTTCACTTGGCTCTGAAAACACAGCTTCACTTGCTTCAAAAAGAAATAAATAATCTTGAGAAACAGAAGAAGCACGCTAGAACTGCGAAATGTCAATGGCTTGGAGAGGTTGGAAAGGCTAAAACAAAGGTTGTTGAACTAACCCAGAAACTCAAAATGGTGACTGAGTCAAAGATCAAGACAACAGAAGTTGTGCCTGTGGGAAGTGCCGGTGTCTATAAAGAGGACATGGAAAATAAAGGAGTGCAGTACGTGCCTGAAGACAGCAGGATCATGCTGGAGAAAGCCCAGGAAGGGCTAAAAGTTGCACGGGGGGAACTTTACAAAGCAATAGCGGCTGATGCTAAGGCCCGTGATGAGATCAAGGTTCTGTCTAAGAAAAAAAAGAAGCTGGCTGCAGATGTAGCTCAGGCGGAAGATAGTGAACATGAGGAGGCACTTAAGATGTCGGCGAAGACTCGGAAGGTCAGGTGGCCTTCCAATGACAAGAAGAAGAAAAAGGATTTTGTGGATGTCCCATGGGGCAATTATGGGATAGAATGTTTGAGGGCCAAAAAATTGGTGGATAAGGAACAGAAGAAGAAGCTGGGGGAATTTGGCCTAGAAAGCGTGAAAGGGGTGATAGGCCCTGACAAGTTTGTTGGCCATTTGACCAAACCGAAATGAATCATGTGTCCTAGGAAGCTGCAGTTTCTCATATTTGTTAGTAGTGATCAGTTACAACAATCAGTGGAAGAAAAAGAAACCTTGCATTGATTTGGATTTTGTCTCATGAGGCCGACGAATTGTTGTTGATTCATGTGTCTAGTCTTTTTTTTGGATTTTGATTGCATTGTCCCATTGTTGGATATCTTTTGGGGATTCTTGGAATTAGTAAAATTGAAATACTGAGGTTCAGTTCTTTGTGGCAAAACATGTCTTCTTTTGCTTCTGTGATGTCTTTTAACCTGGCACTTTGACCTACTGTGAGGTGTAGTTTGCTTGTCATGAAGTGATTCTGTTTTTTGCTTTCAACTTATCTCTATCATCAATTAGAGGCCATTCATATCCTTTCTCCCTAATCATGTCTGCTCTTGCTGTTTTTTCTCTGAGTTCCCACAAAAACCAAGGTCCTGCTATGCCCATAACTGGTTTCTCGGACTCGTTGGTTTTTCGTCACAGTTAGCAAGCAAAAGAGCATTGACATGGTTTTCTCAGCTCCGCTGTAATAGATGTTATACACATGCTTTTGCCCCCCATTGCTAGTTCTGTTTTACCCTACCTGTTCTCATTAATGGTTATTAATTTTGCGATTCTACTGAGTATGAAATACCATGAAAGCTTTCTTTTAAACTGAATTTCTGTACAATTATCATGTTTAGTCCCTGGGGTACTTTCTTCTCTTCTCCCCTCTTTTGTTCTTTAAAACAGAAGTCCTCTTTGAAAAGTCAAAACCATTTCGTTTGTCCAACCCGGATAAATAAATAAATAAAACCCAAATGATATATATTTTCATACAAAACCCAATGGCACTGAACAAACATCCATGGCAACTTTGACTCAAGCGCAACTTCTAAAAATTGCATTAGACCTCCAAACATGTCCACAAGTTGTCCTGCCGAATCCCAAGCACGTTCGACTGAGATTATATAACAGAAAGGATATATTTACATGTTTCTGACACTTGTCCAGGCAGGGCGCAGCGTGTCATGTAGGTATCCCAAGCATGTCCGATAGGAATGTATGAGAGCAGTAGATGTGTCTATACTTCTTAGTGAATGAGGACAAACGTTTCCCTTAAACATAACAGAATACAGTGGACTTTAGATTGTTTAGGAGTACCAAAAAGTGAGATAAACTTGTCAGGTACTTTGGCAATTCTCATTGTATTCTTGTTCAGTCAAGACTTTTCAGTAAGGTAACGTTTCAACAGCTTGATTGTTGGAAAACCAAGTGATCCATGGAGCCTAGCTCAATCAACTCAAATAACATAACAAGCTGAGTCGGAATACAAATTCTGATCTCGCAACCCCAAATACTGTGTCTCACCATTGTACCCTAAAATTTCCATGCCAAATTTACAAGTTCACCATATCGGTGAACACCACATATTCAATGATTGCAGATTTGTAGAAGGCAACGTTCACAAATCAAGATGGCATGATCACTTCATCCTTCGCATAGATAAGCTGGAGTTCGGGGGTTGCAACCTGAAATGATGGTGAGAAGAACCAAACATTGAAAACATGTGTAAGAGAAGAAAAAGTGGGGAAAGGAAACAGAAGTATTTAAATGATCTACATTGAGAAGGTACGGTTATTCAAACAGAACAGATAAAATCACCTTTCCAAATACGGAAGTTGGTCTGATTTAAGGGGTATCCAGTCACATTTTGAATAACTTCAAACAGCATCTCCTGAGGGGTACTCTTTGGGCTGCCGCATAGACGTCTTTCCATTCTCGAAGTAAATGTGATTATTCGGGTGCTTGGCGTTACAACCAGCATGACGCTCCAGTTCATAAGCATTAAGAGCCTGCTGCATATAACAATTTGAATAACCAGTCGAGACGGCAAATTCCTCGACCTCAGAACATAGTTTACCACTTTTACATTGGAGAACTCGCAATCGTTGCAGCCACACAGATAACAAGTCCCTTTTATGATTCCTTTGAGATTTTTCTGGAAGCATATACAAATAAAACACGCGTCATGATAAATTGAAAATAACCTCCTGTAATGAGTCCCAAATGAAACTAAAAACTCACCACTGTACCCGTGACCAGGACACATACTTCACTGGAATTCCGTCAAACATACCAGTCGATAACAAGCTTTTGACATTTGAAGGAAAGTTGTTTGGAGGAACATTCTTGGGGGTAGCTTTGGCTCCTTAATCTTCGGGGTGGCATTACTTTTAGAAGTCACTGCAGGAGCACCACTTGAAACAAAACCAGTATTATGCCCAACTGAATCATCCATTCCTGGCAGGTTCAAAATTAGAGACGAGGCTTGACTAGTCAACAAGCCATAGCCACTAATGATTCCACCACAGGGATTAGTTCCGGCTTCATCCTTAAAACCTCCAAAAGATATAGTACTACTCCCACCCTTGTTGTAGTTCTGTCCCATTGATAGAATGCTAGAATTTCCTTTGTTATAGGTGGTGGCACTCCTCCATACGACCTTGTACCCATATGTCATCATCCCCCTTCCCATAAGAGGGACCAATTGAAATGAAAACTTAATTGGTTTTGTCAAAGGCAGAACCGATCGGATGTAATTCTCAGGCTCCTTGTTGTAAAAAGGACCCTCCCATTTCCCCTCATATTGATGACCCATTTGTATGAAACCTCCATTCCTCTTGTCAAAGGGCTGACTCATTGCTTCAACATTGCGCATCTCCATTGTCATAATCCTGACCCATAAGCATGAAACTGCTATCTGCTTTGTTGAACGTTTGACCTAAAATTGTCATCCGCCTTGTTACAGGTAGGGCCCATCGAAATGGTATTCTCATTTCCACCATTATATGTCGAGGGCATCGTAATATTGTTATCGATCTTAATATATCCAGCCCTGATTGAAATATTACTGTTATCTCCCCTACTATAGCAGGATCCCATTGATATTGGCTTATCATTGTCGGAGTCTTTGACTTCATTGACTTTAATTTTTTCTAATCCCATCATAATTGAGACATGACAAGGGATGTTCAATCGTGTGCCACATAGATAAACCAACCAAGGAATCGCTTCCAAATTGATCCTCAAAACCCTTTATTTCCAGATTTAAATTTCCTGTCCCAACAGTCGGAATGCTTCTATCAACCTGGTTGAAGGCCCTTGAAGTTTCAGATCCAAAGAGGCGATCTGTAAACTGCTCCGAGACTGATTGGAAACTTGAATTGTTTTGCCACATAGAAATGTTTGCATTTGAAGTCCCTGACATTGGTCTGCTGCCATCTACTTCTACTGCTTGCTTCTTGTTGCAGAATAGCTCAGGTTCAAACGCATCCATAAACCACTGGTGAGAACGCTTTAGTTCAACTCTTGACGAAGCATTATAATTTACGTCTCCGTCAGTTAGACACTCTGCATCCGTTGGCATCCAAAAGCTTTTATTCTGAAAATACTTTTCAAAAGGATGTGGTATTAAAAGTTAAATGGAATAACAGTGGAACAGAATGAAGTTGACTTGCCGATTTAAAAAAATGAAGTTGACTGCCCTAGGTATTGGTGTTCAAGACGAGCAACATATCCAAATGGTGCGAGTTGGCATCCGAAAGATAACTAATGGCAACAATGCAATCCTCGAACCTCTTTCAACGGGGAAAAGAATTGTACAACATACATACCATGCAACTTTTTGGTGAAGATCGATTTGGAATGCACCTTCTAACATGTGAATGTTTTACCAGCATTCACATTTCATAGATATGATCCAAATAAACTAAAAAAGGAGGTGAAAAGGAACCCAATTCCAACCTCGATCACATGAGCACAGGAAAGGATGGAAAGTAGTGTGATAAATCTTAGACATGTATACGATCGGCGATGCTATACAAGACGGACTGTTGGCCTATCAAGAAGTAACAATTGAGTAAAATGAGTGGAACTGAAATGAGAATGTTGAAATAGATGTGTGGTAAAACTAGAAGAGATAGAATTAGAAACGAATCTATTCGTGAGATGGTAGAAGTTGTACCTATACATGATAAGTAGAGAGAAAATAGATTAAGGTTGTTTGGATATATTTACTATAGACCTGCTCATCTAGAATACGTGGAGGCTCAATTCCATGATCAGCTGGATCGAGCCAAGCCTTAGAAGCCCAAACGGTGTTTAATTTCAGATTATCCAAATTGGCAAAATTTGAACGAGCTCGGAATAGGCCCAAACTTAGGTGGGTTAACTTATTTTCGCGCTCCGGTCAAGGCTCACCACCTTAAGTTTGTGAGCCCTAATGTTTTTTTGGCCTAATTCCTTCGTTTAGGCTTTCAAATACGTTATTTTGCAGTTTTAGGAAAGATTTATTTCGTTAATAACTCTTAGACCATAATTCCTTTTAAGTTGATTCTTTTTGGAAAAGTCTTGTTTTTCTTTCCCGTTTTCAGTTTTAGAAAAAGTTCCAAATTCTAGGACTTTATTTTTTAAGTTTATTTTTAGGGTTTCTAGGGTTTCGGTCTATATAAGGGTTTGTAATCTAGAGTTTATGCCGCTTTTTATCAATAATATTGCAAAGATTCTCTCTTTCTCTCTTGTGCATAAGATTTGCTCATTGTGACGAGTTGTTTATATCATTTGGACTACTACGCTAACTAGTCTCTCATAAATTTCGCTGCATCACCTACAGACGCAATAGTCAAGAAAAGTGACATGATAATAGTGGATAGTCGGGATAGGGGAAGAGAAAAACCTAAACTAACTTTAGATGATGTGATAAGTGATGCTATGGTGTCCTCAGTCATTTTGGAGACACTATAATTTTTGGCATAACTTCACCATTATGAGCATAATTAAAACTCATTACAAGCATAACAAAATCCAAACAAGGTATAACCAAAGAATATTCAAAAAAACAATCAAGGCCTAACAAACCCAACCAAGACATAACAAACAAATGATTGTAATTAATGGATTTTAGTTATACTCATAATGTTTTGTTATGCCAAAAGTTTCGGTGTCCCCAAAATGATCGGGGACACCTAAATCATTCCCTTAAATTAATGTGCATGTGTAAAGAGAGAAAGTGAGGCGCGTGAAATTCATTGGGATAGGATCTAGATCCTAACTAGACATGAACTCTTTGATGGGGTAATTTATGACTACATTATAGGCAACATATATTAGGGGAGGAAAGGAAATAATTACTTGTAACAATTATAAAATTTTGTCACCGACTGTGCTACTATTTGCCTTGTAATTTAGTTGCAACAAGTCACAAAAAGAAATTTATCATCATTTTTACCCAAGACTATTTTAAGAGTAGAGATGAGAAAAGTAGTCATTATTGTCTCTAAGTTTCATGAAATATTTTGTATATTTCATTGTCACAGAAAAGTAATTTCATAATTTCAGAAATTTAGTTTAGTGACTTCTACATTTCAATGACTTCTTTTTATCTGTTTAGTGACATGCAAGATTGTCACAAAGATATACAAGTATAAAACTAACCAATGACAACATCACCAAGGTGATTGGTTTTGTGACAACATTCCAAATATGGTCATTATATATTGTCATCTACACACTTTAAATGATGACAATGCGAAAATATTTTTTTATCACTAAATCTTACAGTGACAAAATTTCGTCGCCCATTATATGATTGGGAGGGGATATGGATTTAGGGATCAAGGATGGAGATAAGAACGGAACCATTCAAATTGCTAAAGTTTAATTTAAAATTTTAACCAATTTCAAAACTTTGTTTAAGTTTAAACTTTAGTTATCAAGAGAGTTAAAAAGTTAATCGTACTGATCACGAGTCGATTTCGAGTAGCTTATGTCATAAAATAGACTAGCAAATTTGTTCAATTTTTTTTCGAAGGATTCACTAATTTTAAAATATATATATATATATATATATATATATGTTTAATCTATTAATGTAAAAAAAATCAATATCAAACAAGCATTTAACGAGTCAAACATGATTTCAAACTCAAAGTAATTGGTTTATTCATCACACCCTCTCAATAAATAGCAAATTTAACGAGCTTCAAGCAGCTTGTTTACTAGTAAGCCGAACTCAGAGAACTTGAATGAAGCTAATCGCCAGGCGTCGCACGATCTCGAGTAATTTGAATTGTTTTACACATCAAAAGTTAATGATTCGAGTAGAAAACATGTTCCACATTAATTTCTTCATGTAACGAATCCATATCAAAAGAGAAATTAACGAGAATCAAAACTCAAATAGAATGACTCGCCTCTCTTACCTACAAATACAGCACGAGGATGACACCAAAAAAACAAAAATGAATTCAACGCGTGACGATTCGCCATCCTACATTGTCTTGCTAATCCATGAAATTCATATGGATAACATCTGCAAAAGCACCATTTCAAGCATCATCCTCTATCAAACATGCATATCTTACACAATACATAGAACGACTTCTGGCTTCAGAATCGCGCGTTCTCCCACTGAACTGCTTCATGGATCGATGTTCATGTTCTCGTTAAACTGCTTCATAGATGTTCAATCACCATGCCCTTCCTTTTTTTAAAAAAAAAAAATTTGAGTAGCAATTAATGTTTTTGTAATGGGGTTTGGTGATTGAGTTGTCTATGGATTTTGTTCAAGAGTGATTAGCGGAGAATGCAAAAGATTCGATTATAGACGGGGATTTGAGCATCCAGAGGATTGCAACTTGTCAGCCATTTGATGGACTGATGGAGATGAAAGTGGAAATGTTCAATGCAATGTTATCTGGTTTTGTGGATTTCATGTGTGCCAGCTGGCCCACCATATGAATTTGTATTTTTTTGGTGGCATAGCAGGAGAGAAAGTTGGTCTTGTTCTGCTTAGATAGCTGTTAGATGACTTTGGCTTGTGATATTCTTCATCTTCTATTTTTCAGCTAATTTTAGTTTTCTCCCCTGCATTTAAATATGTTTTTCATTCGTGTCTTTCACAGGATTACCAATCTTCGCAGCTATTATTCCTGAGTGCGGTTATGGTAAATCGGTATTCACACTATATCTTTATTGAGGCTACCCTATTTTATTTACCACAGCTTGAAAAGGTTAGAAGTATCCTGGTTTGAATACAAACAAAATTTCTGTCTATTGAGTGTGTCCCGACTTCTTTTGGCGAAGAAATACTGTCATTTTCTTTGAGTCTTTAAGTCTACTTGGAGGAAGGCAGCGCTATTGTCTTGTAGCTGACTCGAGTTTTAGGTAAGAATTTCCTCAACGTAGTGATTTTCTTGTCCATATGAATGTCTTGATTATGTATAGAAAGCTTCTTTGTTTTGCTCTCTGTGTACCTCTTCTGTATATATATATAGATATATATATTTTTCCAATCTCTCTGTCTCTCTCTTTGATCTCTTGGCTTTGATTTGGTAACGGATCTAATTTCTAATGCTTATGTGCAGTGCCGGCCCCGACATTCGGGTTGCCCTAGCCCAATCTTATATTTTGTTGCCCACTTACTATTAAGTCATACAAAATAAAAAAAATACAAATTCAAAATTACATTGTTCTTTTAACTTGAATAACATTAAAAAAATCAACATCAAAAATGTTAACCTCGGTTATAGTACTTTATGTTTAGCATGATCCGATTCAAAGAAAACAATTTTTCATAGCATTTTTTGAAGCAATGTTTTTAATTGAGTCATCGTATTTTACTTATCCAAGAACTCGTGGCCTGTTCCGCTCACATTTTTTGTGGATTTTTGGGCTTTTTAATTGATATATGTGAGGAGAATGATCTGTCTCGAAAAACATAAAAAGTTTTAAAAAAAAAGAGCTCAAAATGCCAAAAATGCTCTTAGTGTAACAATGCCTCATTTTCAATTGAGATCAAAGCCAATCTGTTTAATCTTTGTTGCAAAATGGTAGTTCAAAGGTAAAAATAAAAGCCGGGTTAGCTCGCTCAGTTTATTTTAACTATAACTTTTTTTTTAATCATTTGTAAGAACATATCACTTATACATCACTTTTGTGTTTGTTAAACTGAAAATTTCCAACAAATTAAGTTGTTTTCCGCAATATTGTGGACTGAGAGGAAAATAAAAAAAGGTAGAACAAAAATGTAAAAATAAAGATGATTTCATAATATTGTGAATTGGAAGGAAAACAATAAGTAGGGGAAAAAATGAAGAAATAAAGGAAAAAGGAGAAAACAATAAGCAGGGAAAAAAAGTGAAGAAATAAAGGAAAAAGGAGAAAACAATAAGTAGGAAAAAAATTGAAGAAATAAAGGGAAAAGGAGGCGGATGGGAGGGCCTCCGGGGAACCAAACTCGCCACCCCTCGAACTCTAGCAACTTGTGGTGACAAGCAAGGCCAACTTGTCAAGCCACTGACTTGCGCTGGTATAAGAAACTCTTTTACATTTATATCTAACTTCAAATTTTTTTTTTTTGGTTGCCCCAGCCCGGGGGTTGCCCAAGTCCGAAGGCTTGCGGGGCTTACCCCGGGGCCGGCCCTGCTTATGTGTTTTTCTCGATTATGGTGTGTAAGATTTGTTCTTCTTGCTGGGATGGAATTGGGGTTTTTGAATGCAGGAAAACAACATCATTGAGATTTTTAAGTTTTGATATAAATGAGTTTCTTGCCAATGGAACTGATTGTCCAACATATTTTTCCGGTAATAAACAGATTTCTGCTAAGAAAAGAGGGTCTGTGATCGGAAACTTGAGACCCATGTTCTTAATATCAGGAGCCAACTAGGATCGTAATCTATTTTTCTTGGGTTGTCTTTTTCTAGGTGGTTCAGACATTTTTTAAGACAATGAGAGTCTTGTCAAAGATGTTTCATTGTGATTCTCTTGTTATAACTCTGGTAAGAGACCCAAGGCTATTTCTCTATGTGTTCTATTCCGTTTTTCTTTTTTTGTTGTTTGGTTTGTTCTGGCGACCTAAAACTATATGGTTCTGTGGGATTTCGTCCAAACCTTGGTGTCATACGAATTTCTTTTGGTGATCGACGTCAGATTTTCATTCTTTAATCTAGGGTTTAGGCTGTTTAGGGTTTAGTTCTGATGTCGTCATTGACTAAAATAGTCATTTTAGTGGGGAATTTATTTAGGTGGAAACCATCCAATGGTATCTTCTAGAGTGCTAGCGACGAAAGCACCGTCGAGCCTTTATGATTGTAATTTAATTTAGGTAATTTTTTCTTCTTTTGCAATTTCTTCTATCATATTTGATTTTAATGGTGTAGAATGAAATTGGTTTGTTTGGTCACTCATGAAGGGAACTGAAGCAGCCCTCTTTGTTCTCTGTGTTCCTAATTTGAATTCATAGTTTCACATCTAGGCTCTTTGATTGTGTTTTGTCACTCATTTTTTACCTCTGCGCCATGAACTGATTTTATATTGGAGCTTTTGCAAAGTTTTTTGGTTTTTTGGATTCTATGCCCCTCTTTGCGTCGTGTGGACTGTGTTTATCTTTCTCACTTTTGTTGGGAAATGGAGATGAGTTTGGTTCGTAGAATATTTCCAATGATAGTGGCAGCAGTAGCTGTAGCATCCCAAGTGGAAACCCAACAAGTTGAATTTATGTACAACTTTTAGGCCATGAAAGCTGTCCGCATGCTCTGAAACTTTCAGACCTCGGATACTGCATGATGGATTTCTGAGCATTCATGTATATGTTTTGGATATTAATTGCCTACATGCTCTTGTTGTTTACTTTATTTTTGACCTGTTAGTTCAATGGGGAAAGAAGAGAACTCATTTAGTACTCCCTCCGTCCCTTTTTTATAGTCCGGTATTCCATTTTGGGCTGTCCCTTAATAAGTGTCCATTTTGTAAAGTTAGTGGGTAAAAGTTGGTGTATTGTCTATTTTGTCCCTAAAAGTAGATTCCTTTTTAAAAAGTTAGTGAGTAAAAGTATAATGATGATGGATAAATAGGGAAAGTGAAGGAAAAAGTTGATGTGAAAGGTATAATGATGATGTCTTTTTAATAAGTTGAAATTACGAAGTAGGACACTTAAAAAGGGACGGAGGGAGTAGATAATGAAATGGCTAAATAAAGGATTTTCAGGGAGAAAACATGATCGATGAGCTCAGGAAGGAAAAGATACTTGATTTGTGGGAGGAAACTCACTGATACATGTAGAAACTCTCTCTCTCTCTCTCTCTCTCTCTCTCTCTCTCTCACACACACACACACATAAACCATATACATGTCTGGATTGACATACAACGAGCGATTCGAGAAAACTAAATCCTTTGTTATCTATGCAGATTTTTGATAATAACAATAGGTTGAGCAACCTAACAAGTTTAGTTAATGATTGAGATGAATCCTTGGAAAATACTAATGTACCTTGAGTCTACATCGTGATTTCGGAGGAGATTGAATGAGGAAACTTGAAATCATGTTTGAGCATCAGATGATCAAGTCAATTTAGCTTCTGCTCAGCTCACAATGGATCATAGCACATCCAAGGCAGAGGTGAACATTGATTCTTTTATTTTTTAAGAGTTGATTGTTGTTTGCCTGTTGTGTTTAAAAATGTAGACTTTCTTGACTTGGGGCATTTTGGATAGTTGTATTGTTGTATGACTTTTGTAATATAATTTATGTGTCTGTTAGTGTATGTGGATATATAAGGGCAAAATAATGCAAATTGTGAGGGGGTGTAGTGGTGGCTAATGTTAAAAGGTTTATTGGGTTTTGAGTGGAGTGTCTTCTTAATGTTTCTTGACTGTTGATTAATACATGGTATGGTTGGTTGTTGGCCTTCATCCACCAGCATTGCCACTGAAGTAGAATACACCTGTAACACTCAGTGCAGCTACATAAAAATACCATAGTTGTAAGGATCAGTCCTTTTAGTCTAAACTTGGTGGTTTTGGTCTTATGGGTGAATCTTGGTCTATTTCGTTAGACTGTTGGAGTCTATTGTGTCTGTGTCCTATTTTGTGTCCTTGTTGGTCATTGTTGTTCACTGCTGCTAGATCATTGCTGGCTCGTTGGATGAGACTACCTTTATGGCTTCATCCTTGGAGCTCTTCTTTTGATGAAGTTGGTCATGCTGCTGATGTCTACTGGTTATATTAAGGCTGATGTATCTAGGTACTCTGTGGTGGTTAAAACTTTTCTCACCATGCAGTGCCTATGGCTGCTGGTTCTTCTGTTGCTACTTCTTTGTTCTATCAAGGCATTATGTTGTGATGATGCTATCAATACATGCTTCATTATAGAGTGCTATATGTGTAGTACCTGTCTGTTGCTAGAACACTGGTTCTGCTGTTTGATCTTTGATGATTGTTTGTGATCTACAAGTGTTGTTGCTATACTCCCCTGCTACTACTCAAACTACTCAAACATTTGGTTCTGAAGCTGTGTTCTGGAAGTGGTCCCACTGGATTCTGCAATTCTATGGGTTTTGGAGGTCAATATGGCTCTAATTTAGTGCTATGGTAATGCTAATTTAGTGCCATGTTCATTGCAATGAGGGGATATTGGATGGGATCTGCCTGGCTTTTTGGACCTGTGGTGAACTACCTGATATGATCCCTATAGCTATTGGATGGAAGATGCTTTATCGAGATAATGCTTCTATCAATCTCTTGTTGGATGTATTTTTCTTGTTTCTTCTTTTCTTTACCGGCCCTCTCTTTGATTCAAGATTTCATTGTATCTAGAGTTAGCTGCCTCTGATGTACCTTATGTCGAGTTTTAATAAAATCTTTTTTGCCGAAAAAAAGAGAGTACTAGAATAGCACAACACAAAAGGTGAGCCAAAACAGTGAATACCTTGGAATGAAACTGATTTTTGCTGCAATAATCTCTTGCTATTTTTCTACTATCATCACTACAAAAACGAAAAACACTTCCCGATACCAATTCAATCAACGAGCATGCGGAAACGTGCGAAGCACGAGCAGTAGACTAGTGTTTTGAAATGAGAGAGAGAGAGAGAGAGAGAGAGAGAGAGAGAGAGGGCGTCACTGTTTGTGACGTAGAAAGAAAGAGACGCAGAGACAATTTGCAGAGAACTACGCAGAGACAAATGCGTTTGGCCTCATTTCGGGTCCCGAAAAAATTTAAAAAAATATCCATAAATTTTTGAATATTATTTTATGGGGCCCTGTAAAAAATTAGCTCTAGTGGATATCGATAAGTATTACTTTTGGATTCGTAGAGGTGAACTGATCAGTTTCGCCCCTACGAATCCAAAAGTAATACTTATCAATATTCACTGGAGTTGGTTTTTTACAGGGCTCCATCAAATAATATTCAAAAATTTATGGATATTTTTCTAGATTTTTTCGGGACCCGAAATAGGGCCAAACGCATTTGTCTCTTCGTGGTTTTTTGCAAATTGTCTCTGCTGTTAGTATTTTTGGCTGGATATGCACATGTGCACGCAAGAAGGGGCATAACTCGTGTTTGGGTGCGTGTGTGGGGATGTGCGCGCAATCAGGATAATATGGTAAAAATACACTCCAAGGACCTACACAGCATTTATACTTGGAGAATAAGGATCTCCTAACCAATAAACTCAAAGGGAGGGACCGGCTGGACATTATCTCTTGGTACAATCATGAATAACCAAAATTTGGCACATCACATTTTTAACTTATAAAAATCTAAAAATTATGACATAGAAAATAATTATTTTAAAAAAGTTTTCAAACTAATAAAAACAGGTTATTAGAAAAAGAGAAAATAGTTTTTTGAAAACTTTGATTTAAAAAAAAACAGTTTTCGGGAAAAAGTTAAAAAAACAGTTTTTGAATAGAAAGTTTTTTTTTTTTTTTTCAAAAGAACAGTTTTTGAAAAAAATGTTTTAATAAAAAAAACTATTTTGAAATAAAACTATTTAAAAATTTGTTGGAAAAAACAGATTTAATAAAAAAAAGTGTAAAAATACTATTTTTGCAAAAATATAAAAACTGTTTTTAAAAGTATTTTTGTTATAAACATGTTGAAAATGGAAGAAAGAAGATTTTTGTGTAATGATGGCGTACTTGATTGAGAAAATTTGAAAATAATTAAATTTGATTATTGGCAAAAAGTTTATAGTTTTGATTATCCAAAGACCAAAATTTGATGAGTTGCTAAAATGTTTCTAAGTTTAGTTATTCCAATGTGAGCTCCTTTTGAGCAAATATGGCTAACAAAAATGCTAAGGACACATACATTTGTGCACATATCTTGCATATACACTTTTATGGGCCTACATCGGGTCCCATCAATATGATCCAAACCGCTCATTATTTTTAAAATAATATTTTAAGAGTTTCTGTAAAAAATCAACTCGATAGGATATCGGTAAGGGTTTTTTTAGAAATCGCAGTGCAAATCAGACTGTTTCATTCTATGATTTCTGAAAAAGCCCTTACCGATATCTTATCGAGTCGATTTTTTATAGGAAGTCTTAAAAAATTATTTTAAAAATAATGAGTGGTTCGGATCATATTGGTGGGACCCGAGGTAGGCCCCATAAAAGTATATGTGCAAGATATGTGTAAAAGTGTATATGCAAGTAGCATGACTGTTTTTTTTTTTTTTGCCTCCATCATGTTTTGAGATTGGTATGTTTTCAATAGTTTACACGGTTTGTTAGACGTGGATATTACAAGAATGGTTAATGGTTTATATAACATGAAAGAGGTAATCGTTAGATGTGAAAGAGCAGCCATAGTTGTTGGGGCTGGAGAATGGTTATTTCACTAGTGTAGAGCAATTATTGTAATATTTGAAATTAAAAAAAAAAACTGAGAATAGAATGATATACAAAATGGATTGAAGTTGTCAAATAAAGAATGATTTTGAAACAAATTTATAACAAAAATATAAAATTGAAAAAAGAAGAAGGAATTTCAGTGGGTGCCCTGGCTTCCACTGAGCCCTCACCGGCACTGATGTCTACACTTTTCTAATCTCATCTAACCAATGCCAGTAAATCACCGGAGTTTTTAGATGGTATCTCACCGATGAAATAA
Source organism: Rhododendron kiyosumense (assembly GCA_019656275.1). NCBI lineage: Eukaryota > Viridiplantae > Streptophyta > Magnoliopsida > Ericales > Ericaceae > Rhododendron > Rhododendron kiyosumense. The sequence goes on from BPLS01031462.1 coordinate 139,694, forward strand.
CTAATCCTTCTAAACTATGGAGAGAGTGGCCTTCATTTTTTTGGGCCCAAAATTACTTAACTACGCTAGTCTTCAATTTTCATGTGGTTTTCAGTAGCCCCGTTACGAAATTGCTTTAACGTATAATTGGGCTTAGAAACTAACTCTCGTAGGCCGGTTCAACTGTCTACATTGGTCATAATGAACAAAAAATGATTTTGAAACAAATTTATAAGAAAAATAACTAATTTAGTGGGTGCCCGGGCCTCCACTAGCTCTCACTGCCTTCGGCATTGACGTCTACACTTTGCCAATCTCACCCAGCCAGTGCCAATAAATCACTGAAGTTTTCAGATGGTGTATCTCAGCGGTGAAATAACCAATCCCTCTAAAGTATCGAGAGAGAGTAGTTGGGCCTTCATTTTTTGGGACAAAAATTACTTGCTTGTGCTAGTCTTCGATCTTCATGTAGTTTTCAGCAGGCCCGCTACGAAATGGCTTCAGCGTATAATTGGGCTCCAATACTAACTCTAGTAGGCTGGTTCAACTTCCTATGTTGGACAGAACAAACAAAGAATGATTTTGAAAAAAATTTATAAGAAGATACAAAATTAAAAAAAAAATTCAGTGGGTGCTCGAGCCTCCACTGGACCCTCACTTCCTCCGGCACTGACATCTACACTCTGCCAATCTCATCAAACCAATGCCAAAAAATCACCGGAGTTTTCAGATGGTGTACCTTATCGGTGAAATAACTAGTTCTGCTATACTATGGAGAGATTGGTTGGCCCTTCATATTTTTGGGCCCAAAATTACTTTCCCGCGCTAGTCTTCGATTTTCATGTGGTTTTCAGTAGGCCCACTGCAAAACTACTCTAACATATATAATTGGACTCTGAAACTAAATTTAAGGAGGCCGGTTCAATTGTCTACGTTGGTCATAATGTTGTTTTGCTAATTATTGAGAAGAATAAGTAACAATTTTCCCTCTTATCAAATCTTTACTTCAATTCAAAAAGGGAGAACAATATTATAATATTGAGGTTGTTTGATCATCTTGTGCAATTGGAATGATTTTTAGTGCGTGCGTGGGTGATGTCTACTTTACACTTCGGTGAAAAGAAAACGTGAAGTAAAAGAGCTAAATTCCTATATATGTAAATTCAAGGACCGGACGCAACTTTATTCGACTTCAAAATTTATGTCGAAATAAATTGCTTAAAGAACCAAAGTAGAATACAGTGATTCCTAGCATGGCTAAGTTAGGGTTCTGTCTAATATTGGACAAGTTCCGTAGAAGATGTGAACGTTTTGGGACTCGGTTACATCATTCATTGGAATTAAACATTCATGAGCAATTAAAATTGAAAGAGCAACTTTTCCCCAAATTAGAACTAAACTACGGCGAAAAGTTTGGCTTTACATCAAAAACATATTCTGATCGATACATAATCAAATGGACTATGTAACATGCATATATACTTGGTCTATTCAGGAATTATATGTGGCACGAGTTTGAAGAATACCCAACTGCTTGGTCTCAGTATCTAGCTTGGTTTGTGTTTGTGCTACACCCTGTGGTTGTTAACAAAAGTTTCTTCGATTAATCAAACAACACTGAATTTCTACCAAATTAATTTTGCGAAACTATCGCACAAATTCTGTACATATTTTTATTTTTGGGCTAAAATATAAGTTTATGTATGTGGGCCTTGTTAGTTTATATGTGGGTCAAAGTTATGGTTCCCTATTGTAATTGGGCTTCTTCCAAGCCAGCCCTATTTTGTCACTGTCTATCTGTCCAAGTATTAGGACAAAATCAATGCATTCCAAGAAAGACATCTTCATCGCATGAGATGAAAGCAAATTAATCACATTTTCCAAGCCAACTAATTAAATAACTACATCAAACATGCAATTATAAATAAATAAATGCGTATATATCCAACAGAGATAAAAACACAACTTTAATTGTAAGTAATTAAGTAAGCGTGCATGCAAATGAGAATTTGTGTAAGTAGAAGCATTTTTCAAAGTTTCAGCCCCACCACGTACTTGTTCAATTTCTAGACTCCTACGTGCAATATTTTACAACAATTTCTCAAATCTTTCTTTCTCTCTTTCTTTCTTTTTCCTGCTAAGCTTCAAACCTACTTGCTAGCTCTTGGAATCATCACAAGTTCACAACTACTACTAATTAATATGATCATGGAAATTGAAAATTTCAGAGCTTTGAAGTCCAGTAAATTAATTTATAGGAAGCTCAAACGCAAATCCAAAGGAGGATGATCCCTGAATTGATAGTTAGTCCCAATCCCAATGTTGTACGAGAAGCAGGGGTTAGCCAGCTCCTTGCATTCATTGAATGAGTTCAATGGAAACAACTCCAACGTCTCAATCACTCTCTCAGGCTCCACCACTTGATTTACCTCTCCAAAATCTGCCATGAAAATTAAGAACGTGAATCTAATTAGGAAAACTTTTTATGCGAAAAGAAAAAAAGTTACTCAAAAATTAATTCTATTAAGAATGATTTCAGTTGAAAGATGAGGCCCAATGGTAAGTCTTTTTGTTCAAAGTGAAAGCACCACACTATATATACCAGATTATTGAGTACTGTCAAGATTACTTTGAAACCACATTACCAGTAAGTAGGCATATCATATCATGAGCACCAGTACTTCATAAATAAGTATACTTTCAATAACGCGGTGGTCTCATACTGTACATGAGAATAGTACGTGTTGATTATCATGCTTCTTTGAAATAGACGGTTGTTTATGCAGTTTTCACCGGCTTCTTAATTTATCTATTTCTCTTATAAAAATAAAGCACAAAATAATAATAAAGTTAGTTCGAAACGTTTTCTTGTCATAAAGTCTCTATCTGGTTAATGGAAATATTAGTCAAGACTCAAGGACTTGATAAAAACTACTAACACAAGGATGGCTAACAACGTTAAGCTTTTTATTCAGAGATGATAGTTAACTTACATTTAGTAGAGGAAACCTTGTGCTCTTCACGATAATGGATCTCATGATGTTGTTGATGATCTGCAACTGAAACTCTGCGACGCTTCTGTCTCTCCCTAGCTTTATGATTCTGAAACCAATAAAAAACGTTCTTGCTCTCGATCTTCCCATAAAAACTCAGCTGGGATGATATCTTTTGAATCTGGTCAGTACTCGGGGTTCTGAGCCCAGACCTGAACAGGTCAGTCAGAACTCTGACCTGTTCAGTCGTCGGATTCCACCGCCCGCACTTATTACCACAGCCTCCACCGCCACCGCGTGGCTTAAGACAAAAGCCTGACATCCCATCATCCATTTCTAAAGTTCTGAACCTCTGACGTTTGCTAGTACTTCTGAGCCTCTGAACTCAAAAAGACTAGAGTTCGTGTGCATATATAAATACGAAAAAAGTGGTTGATTTTGTTCCTTTTTTTAATTTGATTAGTGTGTGTTTGTGTGTTAAAACGTATTGTTTATGTGCACTCTGTGCTTTGATTTTA
>BPLS01031462.1:153183-169201 GCA_019656275.1 Rhododendron kiyosumense
TGAAGTGGAGTTATGTATTTTATTAATGTCTTTCTATTTCAATAATGGTAGTCCAATTGCATTGAAACTGTTATTTTATTTTATTGTTTTTTGCGGGCTTTGGGAATATTTTTTGTACTTTTGCTTAACTGCTGTTGGGTAACATATATGGTTATATGTTCAGGTCAGTTAGGCCGCTGCGCGGACCAATTCGTATAGGGTTGTCTACTGTTATATATGGTTATGATAACATATACGACTATATTTGAATGCTAGTGTTTAGGTTATACATGATTCTTGAATCTACTTTATTATTATACTAGTGTTTAGGTTATAAATGTTTGCATCTGTTTAACTTTGTGTATCTTTGCAGGAATGGCAAGACCAAATCAAAAAGGTAAAAAGTCGATACCTATGGAACGAACATATAATGCCCGGCCAATAGCAAGGATAGACCCTCCAGCACGGATGAAATGATGAGATGGTGATAGAGAATGACTGAGATGGTGTCATTGGAACAAATTTTATTTTATTTTTTTATTTTTTGTGGGGGTTTGAACAAATTTTATCTTCGATTGTTTGAAAATTAACGATGTTTTATTTTGAACGAGTTTTGACTTACCCATTGATTTAGGTAGTACATTTTGTATTATATGGTACATTTTGGATATATTGAAATTGATGACGTGTTACGGTTTGGTACTGTATTGTATAATATTCATGACAACGAATTGCACATATAATCATGTATATACCAATATGGTCACTGTATACATTGTTAAATGTCATCATATGTAAAAAGTAAAATTTAAAAGGAAAACATATAATATTATATATGATCTGAATAAAGAACTATATAACAATGTTGTTCCTTACTCGTTATAACCATATAACCCTATAAAAAAATAATAAACCATAACTATATATAATCATAGACAACCTTATAGGAATTGGTCCAGGCAGCGGCCTTACAAACCTAAACATATAATGTTATATGTGCAGCGGTAGAGCGGGTGAGATTTGAAATGTAGAAAGGAGCTGTCAAAATTATAAAAATTGAAAAAAAAAATGAAAAAAAGACAACAAGGGCATTTTTGTCTTATATTAATTCATTTTTGGCTTGACAAGGGCTCAGTTTGGCAACACAAAAAATAAAAAGGAAAAAATTACATTTTTTTCTCTAAGCCAAACAAGGCCCTTTTCTAAGTGGACCTAATGGGTTACAAACTTGAGAGGTGGATTTAGTGGGTTACAAACATGCTCTAGTGGATCTTAGACCAATTTTTTATTAATACAATACCTATGTGTACTACTTGTGTTTAAATGTACAAGTACGGATTTTACATACAGGGGCGTGGGCACATCTAGATACACATACATATACGTAGTTTTGACTAGAACAAACCATCAACAAGTAAACCAATTACAGAATCATGCATGAAAGTAGACATCTGACTGCTGGAAATGCATGAAGAAATAAGTAACACCAGTGAAGATAAGAGGTTCACAACATTGTAATTTGTGCTTAGGGTTCTTTTAATCTTTGTAATTTATTTTCAAAGATTAATAAAATCCCTTTTTGCCATCCAAAAAAAAAGAGCTTAACAACTCTACCAAATTAATTCAAGAATTATTCATTTAAAAAAAAAAAAAAGGTAATGATGGGAACTCTCTATGCTAAAGATGCAACCAGAGTATGGACCCTGTAACTCACTGTAAACATCAATCCTACAACAAAAGAGTATAATGTAAAAGCACAAGGCAAATATAGCAGGACATTCTGTTCAAGGCCTTTTGCATCAGGTTGAGCAACAAGCAAAGACTAGTACGACGAGAAATTACCGAGAATGCAATGGCTTCCAATGGTTCACCTTCAAGTGGGACTGTGACATATTACTGATTATAATCTGTATCCAGTGCATACTACAAACATCCAGAATTTGGGAACAAAGGAATATGAAATCTAATGAACTGATCAATGTTTAATGACAACTTCGTAAGCTTCACACAGAAAGCTAGAAGACAATTTGCAAAAATTATCAATTTGATTGGATATGGATGATGGATGAATTTGTTTTAAGAAACAAACGATAAATGTGATTTTAACCTTGACAAGTAGACTTTTTATTGCAAAAATGTCTCATGTTTTTACCTACAATTAACCAATCTAGTTGACATGCAGGGGTCCCATCATTGCAATGGGCCCCAATCATAGCTATAAAGGTGCGCCCCGGTGCAATGCGCATCAAGGCTCACTCTTACCACTTGGAGGGGGTTCAAGGAAGGGGACTTGACAAAGGCGAGGCCTAGGCAACCAAGGTGCGTGCCTGGTGAGTCTCTTTCAACTCCCACCAAATTCAATTTTGAATAGCAAAAATGTAACCATGGTTTTTAACCTCAGGGCTAAACGATCCTAACATATCAATACACTAGGTCGATCTTTCATCTCTCAAACAAACGACTCAAACCAATCGAGCTCTCTCAGCCTTTGTTCAACATCGATCTCTTAGCCTTAGCTCAACAGTGATCTCATACCTCTTTTAAACTGTGCAAGTGGGAGAATTAGTTGGTTTAAACTTATGTCACATAATGGCTGCTTGTCTTTCATTGAATTTCATGTTTTAGTTCGTAATGCAAGAATTGTTGACTATTTCGCATTTGGTTGCTGTTTTTCTAAACTTTGTATATGTAAACTTTGTAAACTTCATTGTCTTTGAGTTTATTACCTGGACTTTTTTGTTTTGCTATCTTTTCTTGCCTACGTGCGTTTAGTTAAAATAATTGCGCCTCATGTCTACACCCCTACATATCCTTGCGCCTCTCACCCTTAAGAATTATGGCCACGACAGCTCAATCTTTTGCAGTTCATTTTAACTTTCACATAATTCATTGAAAGATGATGAAAAATTTAAATATGATGAAATATTGACAATAGTTTTATGTACCCGAAAAGTTACTCCGAAATTACCCCAAAAGTCAAATTAACGGATGAGATTTTCTTTGATATGTGAGACCCAAATAGCTAAGTGAATCTCATCCACTGATTTCACTTTCAAAGTAAAATTTTCGGAGATATGCACATTGCTAGAGAAGAATAGGACACTGCCGAACCAAATAAGCTCACCACCACACCTCTTACAGGGCCTACTACTAGTACTACGTGTTGACGAACTCACCCCCATAGGCAATCCCGCAATAGTCATCTTCATGTTTTGGCGTTTTTCCATTTTTCCATTTGATTTGACATCATAAAAAATGCACCAAGTGACAATAGCCATTAGCCACATGATCGTTGATCATCACTGATAGGGAAATGAATTCTCTCCGCCCAGGGAGTTGAAGTAGGCTTTTCCTTCAAACTAATTCACTGCCGCCACGTCATCAAAAGTACAAAATTGGGCTTGTTTGATAATCTAAATTCAGCACTTAAAACTGAATCAATTAAGTAATAAGTGATTCAGTAGGTTTGATAACAACATTTCACATTACTTAACAAATTAAGTACCACTTAAAATATAGGCCAAAAAGTTAAAAAAATTAAGTAGTTTTGAGCTACTTAATTGTGACTGAATTTTTATGTACTTATATTCAATCATCATACCACCTCCACAACCACTCCCACAACACACCTCCACCACTCCACCACCAACACGACTACCACCACTCCACCACCACCACCTCCACCACTCTTCCACCACCACCACCACATCACCACCACGACTTCCTCCACTACGACCACATCACCACCTCTAGTTCCACCACTCCACCACCACCCCCACTTCCTTCACTACCACCATCACCACATTACCACCACAAGCTCCACCACACCACCACCACCACCACCACCACCACTCCACCAACACTACTACCACCACCACCCCTACCATCACTACACCACCACCACCGCCACTACCACCATTACACCACTACTTCCACCACCTACACCACTTCACCACCACCACTCCTCCTCCTCCACCACCACCACCACCACCACTTCCTTCACTACCACCATCACCACATCACCACCAGCAGCTCCACCACCACCACCACTCCACCAACACTACTACCACCACCACCACCACTACACCACCACCACCACTACCATCACTACACCACCGCCACTACCACCATTACACCACTACCTCCACCACCTACACCATTTCACCACCACCACTCCTCCACCACCAACTCCACCACAATCACCACCACCACTTCACCACCTCCACCACTCCACCACCATCATCACAACCATCACCACCACTTCACCACCTGCCACTCCACCACCACTACATCACTACCACCACCACTCCCATGTACCACTCCACCACACCACACCACTCCTCCACCACCATCACTACCAGCACTACCACTTCACCACCTCCACCACTCCACCACCATCATCACAACCATCACCACCATTTCACCACCCGCCACTCCACCACCACTACCATCACTACACCACTACCACTCCCATGTACCACTCCACCACACCACACCACACCACTCCTCCACCACCATCACTACCAGCACTACATCACCACTCCTACCACCACATCACCACCACCACCTCCACCACCACCACCACCTCCACCACTCTTCCACCATTACCAGAAGTATATTGTGACTGTTAGTAAATTAAGAGAGAATTGAAACAAAATTAATTCATCATTTTTTTAATTCAGTACTTAATATATTTATCAAACAGCTTTGCAACATAAAAATTTCAGCATTCAGTTTTCAGTATTTAATTTTTCAGCTTTGAGTTTCAATTTTCAGTTTTATCAAACAGTCCCTAATTCAACAATCACGTGATGTATTTTGGACTCTTAATTGGGGTTAAACCAATGACTCCTCCGGTAAAAACTAGTGTTCCAATTTCTAGAAACTCAAGGATAACATATGATTAAGAAAATTAATTGTTTCAATTTTCAATTCGTTTGAACCGCTGTAAAAATTTTATTTTCCAAATTATTTTATTCTAAAATGTTATAATTAATTTTTGTCTCTAGGGCTCCCATAATTAAGTTTCTGCTCTTTATTTGAGATTCTATAGAGCAGAAACTTAATTATGAGAGCCCTAGAGACCAAATTAATTATGACCCTTTATAATAATTAGAAAAATAAGATCTTCGTAATTCAAACGGATTAAAAATTAGAGCACTAAGTTTTTTAGACTATTTATATAGTAAAAAATATTGTTAAAAATTAAGTATTTTAATTTTCAATCCATTTGAACTGGAGTGAAGATGTTGTTTTGCTGATCATATTATTTTAAAGGGTCATAATTAATTTTTTTTATCGCTAGGACTCTTATAATTAAGTTTCTGCTATTTATTTGGGACCCTATGAAGCAAAAACTTAATTTTGAGAGTTGTAGAGACAAAATTTAACTATAATCCTGTGAAACAATATGATCAGACAAATAAGATTTTTACAATGGTTCAAACAGATTGAAAATTTGAGTACTTAATTTTTGAGAAAAGATTTTCACCCTCCCTTTTAACCATCCATCCTTTAGTTCTTTTTGTTTTTATCAACACGAATTTAAAGTGTGAAAATCATTTCCCTAATTTTTTTAGTCATGTTATCCTTCAATTTCTGAAAGGAAATTGAATTCTACACTCTCATTTTTGACATCTACCCTTCCTTTTTTGTCTTCTAACAAAAAAATTATATATACTTTTAACACTAAAATCTAAAAAAAATAAGTATAGATGTCAAAAAAAAAAAAGAGTGTAAAATTCAATTTCGTTTCTGAAAATTGGAACACATGTTTTTACCGGGGGAGTAGTTGGCTTCGCCAGTTAAAAGTAAGGTCAAATCAGAGCACGTGATTCTACAATTGGTTTTGTACTTTTTTTTTTTTATGATGATGTGGTGGCAAGAAATAGGTTTGGAGGAAAAGTCCACTTATCCGCTCCTGGCGTTTACAGCCCGCTTGGATGCGGGTAAAAAATTGCGGGTAAAAAATATGACGGAGGGATAAGATAATAGAGGGTATTAATTTTGATGAGTTGGCCCACATCGATTTGATGTTTATGGAGGGAGGATAAAATATTATGTGGTTTGGATGAGGTACTAAAAAGGGGGATAAAATTTGACGTTGTTTGGATGGTTTATAGAATAGGGGGGATAAGAAGGGGTGGATGATGGGAAAAACTGTCAAATGACTATATTGCCCATGTGTAGTGTTAAATTTGATTATGTATTAAAATAAGTATATAAATTCAAAAATCAATATATTTAATCAATTTTGGACAATTGGAAGTATAAAAAAATAAATTAACTAAAAAATGTCTATTCTAAAATATTTATATTAAAAACGTGTTTTTAATTAATGGTTCGTATTTATCATTTTTTTTAAAATCAATTCATTTAATCTATAGACGTTTTAGACAGTTTATATATTAGTAAAAAATATGGTTCTAAAATTAAGTGTTCCAAATTTCAATCCGTTTGAACTGGTGGAAAGATTTTAATTGTAATAACTCTGAATTTTATGGAATAAAAGTTAATTTTATTATTCGAGTTATTTATTTTAATCGCTTGAATTTCGTAAATTCTTATATTTTGCTATAATTGCACTTTGGTCCCTGAAGTTTCAATTCTTTCGCTTTAGTCCTACTTAACAGGCATAGTTAGCATCTAACTATCCGGTTAGGGCAACTAAACCGAAAAGTTTCCTAGACTTGGCAAAATGACCGTTTTGCCCCTCGTTGGAACTTTTGAACCTTTTGGACCCTAGACTTTATATTTTGATACTCATTTTCTTTTAATCAATTTGGATTATTTCTTTGACCATTGGACAATAATGGTTAGGGGGATTATTATCCATTGGGTAATAGGATCCCAATTGTTTATATTAAAGAGTAAACTTACTTTATGGTACTTTTAAATTACTTTATTATTTTCTTTGGCCTAATCACTATTATCCATTGGATAATAGATGTTAGGGGGAGTATTACCCATTGGACAAAAGGGTTAATCTTCCTAAGTACCATTAGATCATTTAATTAATTACTTTCCTTAAATTGGGGAAAAGTACTATTACTTTAATCAAAAGTAAATAGTGACCAAAGTACCCTTTAATATTTGTTTAATGGGGTTTTTACTACTTTTATATATACATATATATATGTATATATGTATTGTACATAGGAGGAGTATTATATTGCCTATTGTACCCTAGTATTTAATTAGTTGGTAGGAGTAAATCCTAGCCTTTATTCACTTGGATTGCTTAGTACCCTTGAAACCAATTCTTTATTGGGATTTTCTTACACATGTGTGACTTGTATGACATATATATATATATATAGCTTTGCAAAGAGAGAGAGAGAGAGAGAGAGAGAGAGAGAACCCGAGAGAGAGAGAGAGAGAGAGAGGCCGAGAGAGAGAGAAGAGAGAGAAGAGAGAGAGAGGAAGGAGAGAGATGGAGGATTTGATGTAAGTCTTGCTTTGATTTTTGATGTGTACTTCAAATCTTTGCTTATATTTTCTTCCCAAATCAAATCCTTACACCTTGTACTCCCATATATTCACCTAGCAAGCTTCCTAACCATTGGATGGTGTACAACTCTCATCTCAACCCTCCAATTGGATGCAAATCTCTCCAAGGTACACCATAGCCTTGCAAGCTAGGATTTCTATTGATTTTTCATTGATTTTCCTTGGATATTTCCATTTTTATTGGAATTTTCTCAACCCTTGGATTGTGTACTAATCTCATCTCATCCTTCCATTTTGATTCAAGAATCAACTCTAGTACTAACTAGCCATGCAAGCCTAGGATTTTCTCCTTGATTTGTGCTTCAAAGTTAGATTTGTTGGAGTTAAAAATTGGGGAATGGAGGAGAGAGAGAGGGCCGGCCAAGAGAGAGAGGGGGCACCCCTTTGCCTATAAATAGAGAGCCTCACTCACTTGAAATCTCACACCTCAAAGCAATTGCTCCTCCTTCTCTCTAGAAATTCCAATTTCTTAGTCTTTGGTTCAAAGTTTCTTTGTTTGTGTGAGCTTCTTGAGCGAAACCCCCGAGCCACTTCCAAAACCACCCGACGGCTCCTAAAGTAGAGTAGTAGTAGTTAGTTAAGTTGTTTCTAGGGAAAGTTTCCAAAACTTTTCCCTTTCGAAGCAAACGGAGGCCGTTACGCTGCCGAAATCACCCCGACGTCCAAGTCACCGCCAAGAAGAACGGTAGTTCATCCTAACCCCTTTTGTAGTCATTCCTATCTATCTAGTAGTGAATTCTATCTAATTTGTAGTAATCTTGACAAATTTTCAAAAGCTTACTTTGATTTGCAAAGAAATTGAAATCTTACTTTAAAAGTGACTTGTTTGTTGTTTGAAAAGTAGAAATACTTGTTTGTGTTATTTTTTGGTATCAAAGCATGCTAAGTGGTTTAAATGTTCTTACTTTACCATTTCGAAGTTGGAGAAATGCTTATTGTTTGTAAAAGTCCCACACGCGGAAGTCTCACATGCAAACGTGACACGAAAACCAAGAAAGTAGACATATGGCACCTAGGGTGTGTTTTAAAAGGTTGTTGTGTTTTCCCGGTTGGAAAATATCTTCGAAACTACGTAATGACTATTTTGAGGGTATTACGTAAGTGTGTGTGTGTGCCAATGGGAACCCGGTGCGGCGGAACCATTGTGAGGATACTCGAGAATCCGGAACGGCGGAATCGAGGTAGGGTGTGTTGTCTTGGTTATCCGCGGTACGGAGCCAATGATATGTGTGCCAATGGGAACCCGGTGCGGCGGAACCATTGTGAGGATACTCGAGAGCCCGGAACGGCGGAATCGAGGTTGGGTGTGTTAAAAGGTGTTTTTGATAAAGTGTAACAATGAAAAGGTTAACGATGAGTCAAACGCCAACGGTAGTTACAAGCGAATGTCAAACATGTTAGCTTATTGTCTTTTATCCCTGCGTGTATACTTATCATGTGGAAATCGATGTTAGTATGGTAGGATTTACTATTGGGCTTTCGTAGCTCATGGTGTTGCCTTTGTGGTGACCCTGGCATATTATATGGGTGGCGACGCCGATATAATATGTCAGATTTGATAGATGAACAGGGCGACCTTTTCACCTTGGAGGCGTACGGAGCCGAGGAGCTCGCTAGGCTGGAGGAGCAAGAGGAGCCGTAGACTAGGATTTCCTAGTTTTCTTTTGATGTCTTTTGAACTTGAAATGCTCCTATGTGAGCCGTTTTGTAATAATGAGCAGTGACTCAGTATTTCTGTAATAATTTTCCTTTATTAACGTACCTAATTTTAGGGGCGTTACAGCTTGGTATCAGAGCTTTAGGTTCAAAACCTCGGCCATGGGTAGAATGGGTAGAACCATGTAGAACCTTTAGCTAGTTTTGCCCGTTGCACAAACGTGAATTGATTTTCAAGTTTACCGTCCCAAATTGGGTGGAATTCTGTCAAAACAATCTTCGGATTGAAGCAAGGCGCGGAAATTGGCAGTACCGCCGAGCTGGGAATTCCCGAACAATTGGATGATGACTTAAATCAAAGATCGAATGTGGAACGTAGAAATCCGAAACATTTTCCTTATGGTTTTTAACCAAAAACTATGTATTTTCAAAACGTTGCTAACAAAGTTTTCATATAGATGGACACCCCAACCAACCTGTCGCTCGAAGAATACGTCATGGAGAAACTATCAGCCCGATGCTTGGGAGACCCCGACTTCATTGCCGACATGCGTGCGGAGCAGCTCGACTTCGTTAGAGTCCAAAAGAATACCCCAATGCCTGTCGAGCAAGACCCTTGGTTTCCCCACATGTTTCCCCTCCTAAGCTCATTCTATGAGTACTTTGGTTTCCTACTCATAGTGCCACCCGCCGACAACGAAGCCGTCGTGGAAGGAAATCCCGCAACTTGAAGAAGCTTGGAGAACGAGGAAGACTAGGATGAGTACCCTAAATAAAGTTCCCTAGCCGTTGTATAGGATGTTTTTAAGATTTCCCTAAGCTAAGTTGTAATTTCCAAGTTATGTTATGAAATAAAAACCATGTTGATTTGCCTTCTACATAAGTCTAATAGTTAATTTTCTTATTGTAGATGGAGCCTCTAAGCCCTTATCAAGTCAACCTATTAGCCGAATCACATCGACTAGCAAGCACCGTGAGGTCTATGACCCATCAACTTGTGGAGGATCCCTATTTCTCGCTTGCCTTTCCCTATACCAACGATTTTTACCGAGAACATGGAGCCCTCGTCCGTCCCCTCAATGAGGAAGAAGAAGACATGGTTGATGCCGTACCTGTCATCGTGCAACTCGTACCACCCGACAATTTGCACCTCCCGATTGAGCCGATCAATGCCGAACCCATCAATGCCGTGCCAATGATAGTAGCACCTCCCAACAACGTGGAAGATGAAGAGGAAGACCCCGAGGAAGAAGATCCCGAGGAATTCAATGACCCGCCGCTCAATGCCGCCGATTGGGAGCATTTGATGAACATGCCAAATCCCGACTTGCCATCCGACGACGACGATTCCGAGGACGAAGATCCCGAGGAGTTTGGTGGACCATTGGGATTTGATTCCGATGATGAGGACGACTTTGGAATGATACCACCTGCCGTAATGACTCCCGACTATATGGATATCACTACCGACTCCGGAGACGTGCCGCCGCCACCTTTTGTGGAAGACATAGGAGCTTGTAGGATTGAGTTTCCTCACATTTTCTAGACTAGCTAGTGAGCCTAGCAATTAGTGGAATCTTTTGTTGTAAGCAGATTGGGATAGGATCTATGTATGTAGTATGGTGTAGGAAGCACTAACTTGTAAGCCGTTATGATGTACTTGCTATTTAAGTAATATAAGCTACGTTTTATCTATTGTGGTTCTTGTTATGTTGCTTACTTGTTGTGTTCGACTTCCGCCTTCCACTATTAAGTCTAATATATAACTTTCCTTATTGTAGATATGGATAGCTGTTGCTCTGCCGAGTACACTGTGGCTCACCTTCTGTACTACAAGGCCATACTTGCACCCGAGAGTCTCACGCCTGTACCTCACCTAGGGATTCGTGATCCCGAGACTAGCGAGCAGCTGTACGAGATAGTTGTGTTTTCCCCTGTTGCTTCCGAGGACATCGACCCTCAAGACCCACATCTCCGTGAGCATGTGGAGAAAGTTCGTAGCGATGGTGAGCGTTGGCTCGAAAAGAGGGAGAAAGAGTGGAAGATGCAGCTACGAGAGTTCTTTGGTGTCGTCCCACCGAGTTAGTGGAGTAGGAGTACTAGTAGAATAAGGTTCCGAAAGCTTAAGTTGCCTTTCAAGCACTTATGTTAGTAGAACCAAGTAGTCCGATGTGTAGGTTTGATTATCACAGCTTGTAGTAGGTAGTTTGATTAGTATGTTGTTTTATAGTAGAACTTGATGCATTGTATTGGTATCTTTCTGTTTATCTATGAGAAGCTTACTATTTTAAGAATGTCGTTGCGTACAATGTTATTGACTGTTTCTCATTTTGAGCAAGAAAATAGTTAGTTGAAAACTAAACCTCCCCTTTTCAATTTCCGTTCATAGATGGTGAACCGACGGAGTGGATTAGGATATGAGGCCGGTGATTCTTCTAACCCTAACCCCAACCCCGACCTTGCTCAAGTCATGCAAGCGCTTGTGACTGCTTTGAACGCTGCCCGTCAAAACCCAAACCCGAATGATGGACCGATGACGCGAACCCGTGCGATGAACGAGTTCTGCAAGCGCCGACCTCCGACTTTCAACGGCGATACCAACCCAACCGTGGCTGAAGCTTGGCTTAAAGAAGTCAAGGTGATCATGGACACCTTGGAGATCACCCGTGATGGAGACCGTGTGGCCTTGGCCACATACCAGCTGAAAGGAGAAGCCCGCTATTGGTGGGAGCTGATGGAGGCAACGCATGACATAGCTGCCATGACGTTTGCTCAGTTCGAGGCGCTGTTCCTTGACAAATACTTCCCTACGCCCATTCGCTTGGCTAAGGAACAGGAATTCAACAACCTCAAGCAAGGAACGATGACCGTGACCCAGTACGCGGCCAAGTTCGAGGAGCTGTCCCGCTATGCCCCGGATGCAGTTGCAACCGAGGATAAGAAAGCGAGGAGATTCGAATGGGGGCTAACGACAGCTAGAAGAGCTGTGGTAGCTCAGGCCTTCCCCACCTACTCTGGTGTGGTGCAATGCGCCCTTCGCTTGGAAAGCGAGGAGAATGATTTCAAGACCCGCTGGAGGAAGGCAACCGGCAACGTTGGCGGACCAATCCGAACTCAGACCTCCAACAGTAGTAATCGTGGACCCTACCCTGCCAAGAACTTTGCTATGGGGCAAAGCAATCAGAACTGGAAAAACACTGCGTCAAACCATGGTGACTCGCAGAGGGTTGGCCTAGGCAAGGCATTCGTGCAGTGCTTCAACTGCCAAGCTATGGGTCACTACAAGCGTGAGTGTCCCCAGCCTCAGAAGGAGAAGGGTGGAAGCTTCGGAAACCAGAAGGCTCAGCAGCCCGGGCAGGCCAGCTTTGTGAAGCAAAACCCTGGAGGTTCAGCCCAGCAGCAGAGCGGGCAGAACAAGGGAAAGCAGCCCATGGGAGCTCAGCAAGGCGCTGGAGGGCGTATCTTTGCGCTGCAAACCGAGGAACAAGAGCCGGATCCATCTGTGATCCAAGGTACGCTACTGCTTTATAGTACTTGCGTGCAAGCTTTGTTTGACTCTGGTGCATCGCATTCGTTTATTTCTACTGCCTGCGTAACTGCTCTAGCACTAGAAACAGAACCCCTAAGTAAGAGTACAAGGGTAATATCACCGTTGGGGGGAAGTATAGCTGTTAGTCTAGTGTGTAGAGGGTGCGAAATAGAAGTAGCGAATCTACGTCTTACCTGCGACCTCCGAGTAATCGATATGGCAGACTTCGACGTTATCCTTGGAATGGATTGGCTATCAGCTCATCGAGCAGTCGTCGATTGTCACCAGAAGACTGTGACGGCCTACACCCCAGAAGGGACTCGTTTCCGTTTTAAGGGGGATAGAGAAACGACGAGTTCGATGACGAGAAGATCTAGGTGGCAGAATCAACTGTTTGGATGGCTAGCCAGTCTCCAAATGGAAGAAACCGATAGGATGGAACTGGGATTACCACACATCGTTTGCGAGTACGCCGATGTTTTCCCAGAAGAACTTCCTGGTTTACCACCACCGAGGGAGATAGATTTCTCCATAGAACTGCAGTCTGGAACCGCTCCAATTTCCATGGCCCCGTACCGAATGGCCCCTGCCGAGTTGAGGGAGCTCAAGATTCAGTTGCAAGAATTGCTGGACAAAGGATTCATTAGGCCCAGCACGTCGCCTTGGGGAGCACCAGCTCTGTTCGTGAAGAAGAAGGAAGGAACGCTTCGTTTATGCATCGACTATAGGAAGCTGAACCAAGTCACGATCAAGAACCGTTATCCTTTGCCCAGGATCGATGACCTGTTTGATCAATTGAGAGGAGCAACGTGCTTTTCCAAAATCGATCTTCGATCAGGATATCATCAGCTAAGGATTCGAGATGAGGACATCATCAAGACGGCTTTCCGAACTAGATATGGCCACTACGAGTTTGTAGTAATGCCGTTTGGACTGACCAATGCTCCAGCAGTATTCATGTGTCTCATGAACAAGATTTTTCAACCCTACTTAGACAAGTTTGTAGTGGTGTTCATTGACGACATCTTGATTTACTCTGCCAGCAAGGAAGAGCACGAAGAACATCTGAGAATGGCACTACAAATACTCCGAGATAACCAACTTTACGCTAAGGCCAGTAAATGCGAATTTTGGCTTGAAGTGGTTAAGTTCTTGGGGCATGTAGTATCTAAGGATGGAATTGCTGTTGACGAAAGTAAGGTCGAAGCAGTGCTGCAATGGAAACAGCCGACCTCTGTGTTTGAAATCAGAAGTTTTCTTGGATTGGCTGGTTACTACCGAAGATTCATACCAGACTTCTCGATCTTAGCTAAGCCGATGACCAGGCTAACTCAGAAAGGAGTGAAGCTGGATTGGAGTGAAGCCTGCGAGAAATCTTTCCAAGAGCTGAAGAAGAGACTGACCAGCGCACCGATTCTCATCATTCCCGAACGTGGTATCGATTACACTGTCTACTGTGACGCGTCAAGAGATGGCTTAGGATGTGTGCTGATGCAGAATGGGAAGGTCGTAGCTTACGGATCTCGACAACTCCGACCGCACGAGAAGAATTACCCCACCCATGACTTAGAATTGGCTGCAGTAGTATTCGCTCTCAAGTCGTGGCGTTACTATCTGTGGGGAGAACAATTCGAAGTTTTTACCGACCACAAGAGTCTCAAGTACCTTTTCACTCAGAAGGAGTTGAATTTGAGACAGCGTCGATGGATGGAGTACTTGGAAGACTACAAGTTTACCATGCAGTATCACCCCGGCAAAGCTAACGTGGTAGCTGACGCTCTTAGCCGAAAGGAAAGAGCACAGAAAGTCAAAACTGCCATCAAGGAATGGGAGATGGTTGATACTCTCAACGAGTTCAACTTGCGGCCGTCATCAGAAAATGGAAACGTCCGATTGTATGCCCTAATTGCGGAGCCAGCACTTCATCAGGAAGTACTTCTCGCCCAAACCTTCGAGCAGACTTGTGAATTCGTCCGGCATCGAATCCGAGAAGGAAAGGCGGTGCCAGGATGGACCATTGAGGAGAATAACAGTCTGAAATTCAAGGGAAAGGTATTCGTGCCTAATGTTGGAACCCTTCGAGAAAGTGTACTCCGAGAAGCTCATCATTCGAACTTTGCAGTTCACCCTGGTGGTACAAAGATGTATCACGACCTGCGAAGAACGTACTGGTGGGAAGGAATGAAGAAGGATGTTGCACGATTTGTGTCTACCTGTTTGGTATGCCAACAAGTCAAGGCCGAGCATCAGAAACCTGGAGGAGACCTTCAACCCTTGCCAATACCGACGTGGAAGTGGGAGCATATCTCGATGGACTTCGTCACTGGATTACCAAGATCTGCCAAGTCCAATACTGCTATCTGGGTGATTGTGGATCGACTCACCAAGTCTTCACACTTTCTACCTGTCAAGATGACAGAAAACGTGGAGCAACTAAGCATGTTGTACATTCGAGAAATCGTACGCCTTCATGGAGTACCGATCTCGATAGTGTCTGACCGAGACCCACGTTTTGTGTCGCACTTTTGGAAAGGACTGCAGAAAGCAATGGGAACTGACGTAAGGCTTAGCACAGCCTTTCACCCTCAAACAGATGGACAAACGGAGAGGACTATTCAAACTTTGGAGGATATGTTAAGAGCTTGCGCTTTGGACTTCTCTGGAAGCTGGGAGCAGCACTTGCCATTGGTGGAATTCGCCTACAACAACAGTTATCAAGCAAGCATCGGAATGGCACCATACGAAGCTCTATACGGACGACCCTGTCGATCACCAGTTTGCTGGACGGATGCTGGAGAAGCAGGATTGATCGGACCCGACATAGTGCGAGATACAACGGAGAAAGTCAAGACCATCAGACAAAGGATCCAGACTGCTCAAAGCCGACAGAAGAGTTACGCGGATAAAAGGAGCCGACCCTTGTCTTTTGCCGTGGGAGATCATGTGTTCCTAAAGATCAGACCAAAGAAAGGAGTCATCAGATTTGGAAAGAAAGGAAAATTGTCCCCGCGCTACATTGGACCGTTCGACGTCGTGGAGAAGATCGGAAAGGTTGCTTATCGCTTAGCATTACCACCCCAGCTGGATCGAGTGCATAACGTGTTCCATGTGTCCATGCTTCGCAAATACCTAGCATTGCCCACTCACGTTATCAACTGGGAGGACATCTCTATCGAGGAAGATGCAACATATGAAGAAGAGCCGATAGAAATTCAAGACCGAAGCGAGAAGACTATCCGCAACAAGACGATCAAGTTAGTCCGAGTTCTGTGGAAGCATCGTGGAGCTGGAGAGACTACTTGGGAAAGAGAAGAAACCATGAAGATGAAATACCCTCACCTATTT
>BPLS01031463.1:0-32215 GCA_019656275.1 Rhododendron kiyosumense
AGTTTCAATGCGCCTCAGGTGCAACCTTGAAATTTCTAAACTAACCGAATTTGCGGCCTTGTCATATGCTCTCCCGAACTCCGATTTGCACGTGATTTGAACTGTAGAAATGCTTGTCTAGTCTACTTTCTAACCAAATAGTTTGACTCCCAAATTGCTTATACATCAGAAGATTTGATAATTTTACACCCAAACAGGTCAAAAAATAACTTATATTTGGAAAATCATTGAATCACACCAACATTAAACTGGAGCGAAACCTAATTTGCATTGATAAACAGGATATTCAAAGTACTAAAACAAGGTGCGATCGAATCATAGAAATAATTTTCTTTGGTTTATGAAAAAATTATCGAGATTAGACCAACTCAAAGATTGTTGGAGCCACTAAATGCATAGAAATGGTCCGATACTTCCACCAAATGCACGATGCAACTGGGAAAATCGAATGTAGAGAAAAAGCTTTGTCCATATAACTAACCCTGTCACTACTCTTGTTCTCCTTTTGACTTTCCAATAAAAAAACTCGAATCTCTCTTATTTTATTCGATTTGTTTCCTGCGAAGGTCTCAATTCGTTGTGGTGGCACTGATCAAAGTCACACTTGAAATGTGGCGGATATAGATTGAAAACACCAAGAATATTCTTTATCGTTATTCTCAATTTTTGTTGAATTGGTAATGCCGGTAAAATAATTAATGTCAATAGTAGTGGTGAAGTAAATGAGGGTTCCGATGGTGGAGTGGAGGCCTGTGCTTATGTGGTCCTAAAATGATGATGACGTGGAAGTGTACTAGTCGTGGTGGTGTTGCATGGGGTGGTGTAATCGTCGTAGCAGCGAATTCGTGGTTGCGCAACGCGTGTTTGTGACAATGGTTAATTGAAAACGGAGGTGGTAGGGTTGAGATGCAGTGCCAATGGCATTAGCAGAGTGGAAGTGCAGTGGTAGTGATGGTGAAGTGATGTTGGTGTGGTGGTGAAGGGATGGAGGGGGAGGAGTTGTATTTATGGTGCCAATGTTGGTGGTCAAGTTGTGGTAGTACTCCGATGAGATTTGTAGTCTTCTTACTACCCAATTTTGACGAAACAAAAAGAATTATTTTTATGATTGAATTTCACCAACTTTTAATAAATTCAAAATCCTCGTTATCGATATACAATAGGTCTTTATCCAATTAAAAATGAGGGAGATGCGAGTTTTTTACCGAAATAATTTACTTTTCAGTTCTGACGGTAAATGGGTCATTTTCTTAATGTACAAATAATTTAAGATTTAAACTATTTGGGTTAGAAATTAAACTCAACACGCTTTACAACAGTTCTAACTTTGTGAAAATCGGAGTTCGGGACTATCCGGAATAAACCCACAAAGTTTTAAAAAAAATTTGAGTTTCAATGCTCCTTAGGCGCAAATGCATGCTACCCAGGCGCATTCTATTGCACCCGGGCGCGACCTTGAAATTTCAAAACTATCCAAACTTTGAGGCCTCGTCATGGGCACTCCCGAATTCCGATTTGTACGTGGTTTGAACCATTGGAAAGCTTGTCTATCCTACTTTCTAATTAACCAAATTAATTTGATTCCCAAATTGCTTATATGTCAAAAGACAAGATAATTTTACCCTCTACTTGTTGAAAAATACCTATATTGGGAAAATCCTAAAATCACACGAACATTAAACTGGAACGAAGCCTACTTTATATTGATATAAAGGGTATTCAAAATGCTAAAAGATTGTGGGATTGAATCATAAAAATAATGTATTTTGGTTTATGAAAAATTAGTCGAGATTTGACCAACTCAAAGATCATTGGAGCCCCAAAATGCATAGAAGTGGTCCAACAATCCCACCAAATGCACGACGCAATTCGGAAAACCGAATGCCTCCCTTGTAATGTATCCCTCAACCGATGTTTAATTATATTTCAAAATTTTTTTCCTCGCTAAGAATGAAAGAACTAATTACAGGAGGATTGTGGGAAGGTTGTTTACATAATTTACGATATCTTCTAGGGGGCATAATTCTCACGGGGGCCTTGACCGGGTCTGGAGGAATGAATCGGCCAACATCATACCGAGTTGAACCTCTGCTCGAGGGATTAGGTGCAGGTTGTCCGGTTCCAGCTCCAATCCCTGGGCATCAACACATTTCACATTTTCAAGGTCTAATCCCAACTGGGCTCCTCTCACTTGCTCAAGAAAAGGGCCTTGTGCTGATGCCAATGCAACCTACGAACAAAAATCATAAGATTGTTACGGATCATGTACATTTTCTACTGGGCTCCTCTCACTTGCTCTTTGCTCGTAGTTTTCATTTTTTTCATGGCTTCACGTCTCTTGAGTTCCTTGACTTTTGAAGATTTTTTGGGCCGCTATTTTAGTGGTAAATTTTTTAGAGAATGGCCATTTTGTGCAAATGTTACAATGGTCAAATTTGTCTCCAATCATGTCCCGCCCAGAGTCTCATCAGGATTCTTGTAGCTATGCTTGATCCCAGCTTGGTCCAGGTCCTTTTTATTTAATACTTCCTCAACACAAAAAGACCCACTCCTCCAACTGGTAATCTTGTAGGCTCTTTCTTGTGGCCAAGGTAGCGTTGGTGAGTTGGTAAACCATATTACAAAAGCTTCAACAGCAAGCTGGACTTACCTCCATCTACTCGAATCTACTTGAATCTGAGACCTCTCTACGCCGCTGAGCCAAAGGGCCATTGGCACGGAGGGGGCCTAAGTGAGAACATCCATGTTGGCTTTTATGAAGCTCGGCAAGTTCTTACCAGAAAGTCTATTGTCAATTCTGTTTTGTACCGAGATTTATTTGAGATTGTAGGATCGACTAACCCAACAAAATTGGGTCTTGTGTTTCAATCAATTGGGGTTGGCTACATGGGTGTGTAGGATTGACTCATCCAAATGAATTAATTCTAAGATGTGAATTTTGGAAAGTAGCCCAATCAGTGTACCTGTATTATTAGTTGTGAAGTAGACTCGAGCTCGAGATCACATCTAAGATCCTGAAAGAACTTCGTTAGTTGCCCCTTGTACAAATCGCATTTGGCCACATCGAATTAATATTGGCCGCATAGAATTACTATTGGCCGCGTAGAATTGCTCTTGGCCGCAAGAAATTGCATTTGGCCACTTGTAATTGCACTTGGCCGCGAAGAATTGTGAGACCATAAAGTAATTAGTGGCGGCCAAGAGCAATTTGATTCGTTCAATTGCAATTTGAAGCGGCCAAGTGCAATTCGATGCAACCAAGAGCCATTTGATGCGTCGAAAAGTAACTCGAAGTTGCCAAGTGCAATTCGAAGCGGCCAAAATTATGAAACATTAATTTTAGTTTTTCATTCATCCTTCTTCCAAATATTCATTATTTCCAAGTATATTTCTAGTCCTATACCCAAAAACCACAGCTATAGAATAAATATGTACAAATCCGGTGGTCCAAAATATAGAGAATTTAAAAAATGCTGCTCCATATTATATAGACTGCACTTTGAAATTGAGTAAAAAGACCACATTGTCTGTTGTTAGTACCTTGATTTCCAAAGCTTGCTAAGCTTGGCTAGCGGTGACACCTTGCACCCTAGCCAACCGGTGGAAACAAAGGCATGAGGCAGGCATGTCTTGACAAGGTGACCCGATAGTGTCGATTGGTATCGACACTGGTCCATTAGGCAAGTGGCAGTTGGGATGCAGGTGAAGGCCTGATGATTATTGGGCATGGATGCTAAACGGGAAGCCAGCTTGTGGGACAATGCAATCAGAAAATGGCTAAGTATATGGAGCTGGGTTAGATCACGAAATTTGGCCAGGCATCCTTGATTAGGATCAGGCAAAACGGTTAACAATGGTTACTGCATTCTGCACATGTTGCTGGCAAGCAGGGACAGGTGTCCCAAGTAGAATCGGGCAGTTATTCGTAGTTATTTCTGGGCAGTTTCATTTTCCAATGTGCTGGCAGCTTGTGGCTGTGCCGGCACAACCCTAGTGGCCACCTTTTATTGATTGTAGCCTTATAAAGGCACTTCATTTTCGAGTCTAAGGCAGTGAGATGTTCTGTCGAGTACTCTAAGTGTTTTCCTTGTATTGTTGGTGCAATGAAAGGTTGGGACGGGTTCTTGTAAATTGTGTGCATGCTAGACTTCACTCAAACTCGTGTGTGTATGTTTTACTTTATTAGCTGAGACCAAGTCTTGTTGGGAACTTGGTGCCATCACAGGCAGAATTTGTAGGTGAAATACAACCCTATGACAGTTGGTATCAGAGCTCTGGGTTAGAGTTATGGCTGCGAACGCTGCTTTCGTTGCAGTGCGGGAACGAGTTAAACAGTTGGAAGATCTTGTGGGTATTGATGATTCTGATGAGGGCGTCACTTTGGTTAACCGTTTGGACATCGTGTTGGCTTCGGTTTAGTCTCAGAAAATTGATCACAAAACACACATCGTTCAGACTGAAACCAAGTTTATAGAGGCGTTGAATGATATGGCTAAACTTTCAGACATCATGATGGAAAGAGTTTCCAACTTGGAGTCAAAATTGCTGGTGGTAAAGAGGGCCTTTCTTGGTCGCTCAGACGGCTTTAATACACGTGTTAGCATGAAAGTTCCTGAACCAAAGGCTTTCAGTGGTGCCCGAAACACCAAGAAGTTGAAGAATTTCCTCTAGGATATGGAGCAGTACTTCTCTGCTGTTCGTGTTCCAGTGGTAGACTGGGTGACGATTACTACTATGTATTTTGCTGGAGACGCCAAGCTCTGGTGGAAAACTCGATCTGAGGACAATGTCCATCCAAAAATTGAGACGTGGGATACGCTTAAGAAGGAATTGAAGGATCAGTTCCTGCCTTGCAATTCTTCGTGGCTTGCAAGGGAGTCACTAAAACGTTTGAAACACACTGGTATGGTGCGGGATTATGTGAAAGAATTCAGTTCGTTGATGCTTGACATCAAGAACATGTCGGAAGAGGATAAGCTGATCAACTTTATGTCGAGTCTGCAGAATTGGGCTCAATTGGAGCTTCGAAGGTTGGGAATCAAAGACTTGCCTACGGCTGTTGCTATTGCCGATGGTTTGGCCGACCTCAAACTGATGGGTAAATCCAATGCTCTGAATCTAGCAGTTCAAAATCGAAAACTTAGAACAAGAAGGATGGTGAAAAGAAGGCTGGTTCAAAGAAATGGGAAAAGCCCCAGAAGTCCAAGCCAACGAGTGACAATAAATCGCAAGACAAGGGGAATTCTAATTCTAGTTGCTTTATTTGTAGCAGGCCACATTGAGCAAAGGATTTCCCAAAACGTGAGAAGCTGAATGCTATTTGCGTTGATGATGCCAAGGGGGCAGATTTTGACTCGGATGGTCATGTTTGAGTCAATCCGTTGTAGTTGCTAAACGTTATTCATGCAGATAAGGCCCCGGTCTTGCAGAGATCAGGTTTGATGTATGTTAAAGCGTTGCTTTGTAATATTGAGGTGTTGGCAATGGTCGATACAGGAGCGCCACACAATTTCGTTTCAGAACGGCTGGTAAATTCGCTTGGTCTTAAAGTTGTCAAGAGTTCCAGTCGGATTAAGACGGTCAATTCCACTGCACAATCTGTGCACTGATCAACCAATGATGTTCAAATGAAGGTTGGTGACGGGAACGAGCGGGTGGACTTGACGGTAGTCCCACTTGATGACTTTGAACTCATTCTTGGGAACGATTTCTTTATGGTTGCTAAAGTGGCATTGATGCCACATCTTGGTGGGATATTTATTGCTGATGAGAAATAGCCCTGCTTTGTGCCCCGGTGTTCCAAGGTAGAAAAGGCCAAGCGGGCAAGAGAAGATACGGGTGATTGGCTATCGGCAATTCAAGTACAGAACGGACCCAAGAAGGGTGAAATGACTTACCTTACAGCACTGGTTGAGATTAAGCCAGATGTGAAGGTTAAAGTCCTGGACGAGATGGCAAGTTTGCTAAAGGAGTTTGTTGATGTGATGGCTCCAGAATTGCCTAAGTCCCTCCCTCCTCGGCAAGCTACGGATCATAAAATTGAGTTATTTCTAGGCACTAAGCCTCCGGCTAAGGCCCCTTATCGAATGTCTCTGTTAGAGCTTGCGGAATTAAGGAAGCAGTTAACGGAACTGCTTGATGGTGGCTTGGTTCAACCCTCAAAGGCTCCTTACGGTGCCCCGATTCTATTCCAAAAGAAGCATGATGGTTCATTGCAGATGTGTGTTGACTATCAGGCACTAAATAAGGTTACAGTGAAGAACAAGTATCCAGTCCCGTTGGTGACTGATCCCTTTGATCGGCTATGCAAAGCCTCCTATTTCACGAAGTTGGATCATAGATCAGGCTATTGGCAAGTCCGTGTTACGGAAGGGGACGAGGCAAAGACCACATGCGTAACTCGGTATGGCTCGTTTGAATTTCTAGTTATGCCATTTGGTCTTACGAATGCTCCTGTGACGTTTTGTAACTTAATGAACAATGTTTTCTATGATTGTATTGATGATTTCGTAGTTGTGTACTTAGATGACATTGTTATCTATAGTGAGTCCTTGGAGGACCATGTGTCCTATCTTAGAGACGTGCTGTCCAGACTTAGAAAGCACGAATTGTATGTAAAAATGAAGAAGTGTGAGTTCGTCTAATAAAAAATCAAATTCCTAGGGCATGTAATTAGCAAAGGCCGTGTAAAAATGGATAGACGAAAGGTTCAGGCGATTCTAGACTGGCCTCTGCCTACCAAAGTGTTGGAATTACTATCTTTTCTTGGATTAGCTATAGACACCCTATTTTGGACTTTTCAAATTAGTTTACTTAGGGTATTTGATTCCCCGATGATGAAACGGATCAAGAACACCCCGGAAACGTTAGTATGTTTGACCTTTGAGCATTCCAAAACCCTTTCAGATCCTTTTCAAACTCTCTAAACCAAAACCAAAAGGCCTCAGCAAAACCCAACTTGCATACGCTGGTACTCAATTGGCGTACACTGGTCCTCGGCCACGTGTCAGTCATCGGTCAACTTTGACCATTGACCAGGCTTGGACTGGCATACGCGAGTCACCTATTGGCGTACTCCAGTTAAACTCCTGGTCAAACTTGTGTTTTTTAGCATGCAGAAGCCATGGGTAGGGGTCTACAACACATGGGAACCTTCCAATCCATCGAAAAAGCAGTCTCTGCTAGGGGACATCTCTTACACCCATCACATCACCTTTTTCCTCTCATCCAATGAGAAGGAAGTCTTAATGGCTAAGGCACCAGCCCCTTTGACTGGCCTTAACCCTTCTCTCTCCCTTTCCCCCTATATATACCCCCCTCCATTAGTCTTTCAAAGGGTTGGCTTTCTAAGTTACAAGTTTGGTTGCTAGGTTCCAAGTTTCAAAGGGTAACAAAGATAGCCCTTTCATCACACTCCCTCTCAAGCCATTGCTAATCTTTCTCTTGATAGTAAGCAATAAACCACCTATTCTCATCCATCTATACAACCATCCTCCAAGCATCATCCAATCAATCCATCCATCCATTCAAAGCTCAAGCACTCTTTCAAACCCAAAAACCAAAGGCATACATCTTTGTACTGCATTTTGTCCTGACCCCTGAGGGGAGCTAGCAAGGTCAAGGCTGGTGGTCAATACCAGTTGTGGCCCTAAGGCTGGCAAAGTTTAAAAGCTTGTGCATGGCTATCATTGGCGCACGCCAGTAATATAGAGCCGTACACCAGTTATGGCTGAACATGCAATACTAGCGTGAGGATCACTGATCATCTTTTTTCTGCTTTCTTTCTTATTTTATCACCTTGCTGCATGCTAAAAACCAATTCACTACTTTCTGTATCTTAGAACTATGTCGTTATTAATTTGTTATTTCTGTTTAAGAAGACTTCTAGGATCCTTCTGGTCATGCTCCAGAGCCCAGATCATGCAAAGTCAAGCATTAGACAATCTACATAACTAGCGTACGACCTCATATGACTGGCGTAGGATAGTATGTCAAGGTCTAGTGGCTGGCCCTTGCATGGTAGCTTAGGCGTGAGTCTCTATTTATTTCCCCACACTGTTTATGGGGTGTTTTGTATGGTTTATTC
Organism: Rhododendron kiyosumense; assembly: GCA_019656275.1. Taxonomy (NCBI): domain Eukaryota; kingdom Viridiplantae; phylum Streptophyta; class Magnoliopsida; order Ericales; family Ericaceae; genus Rhododendron; species Rhododendron kiyosumense. Next base: position 8,087 of record BPLS01031463.1, read on the forward strand.
CCTTAGATCCTTTTCTGCTGCCTGTATTTGTACAAATCTGGTTATATGAACTGCGTGGTTTGTCCTGAATGTGCATTTGTCCTTTTCAAAGACCAGAGATTTGAGAGCAAGAGGTGTGAGTTTAGATCTACCGGCGCACACCAGTCCTTCAGTGGAGTACGCAGGTCATCTCTGTATGCAGTGGCTTGGCCAGTGCATACAGGTTTTCTCCTGCGTGCATCATTTAGGATTAGTGTGTCCCCAGTTTGTCTAAAATGCTCACAAGTGCTTGTTCTCAATCTATTTTACTTGTTTCAATCAATCATCCATCACATTTTGCCATATAAATGCAACTTGGTACAATTTTAATCGCTTTTAGCTGTTCCCCCGCCTTAACTGGCTAAAAATGATCAATGAGAAAAAAATGCAAACGTTTTGTAAAATGCCCCGGTAGAGACCGATTTCCGGATTGGGCGAGGGGAATGTTATAAAACTCTTCCCCTCTCGTAACCTGGCTCTCGAACCTTAGAATTGAAGGTGACGACGATCTAGTCTACAAGCCTTTTTCAAAATCAAACAACGTAGCAAACGTTTCAAGTTCAGTTCCTTGGGTATTTCACCACGAAACCCAAGTGGCGATTTTGAATCAAGGCGTTTCGCCCCGCTTTTTCGAAAAAGGGCTGCACCCAAATTTTTCTACAAAATTTCCAGGGGCGTGTGCCCACATTAGCTAACTATTACACGAACTTTATCTACAACTATTCAAAGAAGGTGGCCCCTTTGACAGAGTTGTTGAAGAAAGATTAGACTTGGCAGTGGGAAACTGGCTGCCAAGAGGCCTTTGAAAAGCTCAAGGTTGCTGTGGCAAGCGAGCTGGTGCTACGGCTGCCCGACTTTGAGTTGCCTTTCGAAGTGCACACGAATGCCTCAGACAAAGCAATTGGCGGGGTACTTGTGCAAAAGGGCCATCCTGTTGCCTTTAAAAGCCGGAAGCTGAATGATGTAGAGAAGAGATATTCCGCTCACGAGAAGGAAATGATAGCAGTGGTGCATTACCTTCAAACTTGGCAAGTTTACTTGCAGGGTACAAAGTTCTTAGTATTGACGAACAATGTGGCGAATACTTTCTTCAAAGTTCAGAAGAAGTTATCGCCAAGGCAGACTTGTTGGCAAGAATACCTTGAAGAATATGATTTTGAGCGGAAGCACAAACCTAGTCATCATAACCATGTTGCCAATGCTTTAAGCCGCAGGGAAGTGCTGGGGTACATTGCTGCTATCTCTCAAGTTGCATTAGGTTTTGTGGATAGAATCCAGGTGAATGCTGGAAATGATGCTGAGTATTAAAAGCTGGTACAACAGGTCTAAGACGGAACTGTTCGTAGGTATTGGTTGGAAGACAATCTGCTCCATGCCAAAGGAGACAGATTATATGTCCCTTTTCTTGGGGGCTTGAGGCAGGAGTTGCTTAGAGAAACCCACGATCCACAGTGGGCTGGCCATCTAGGAAGGCAGCACATGTTGGCTTTGTTGTCACGCTCATATTATTGGCCAAAGACGGAGGATGACATGGAAGCCTATCTCAAAACCTGTTTGGTTTGCTAACAGGATAAGATGGAGCAAAGGAAAGAGGCAAACTTGCTGCAGCCCATGTCCATTCCAGAGAAGACTTGGGTTAGTGTATACATGGATTTCATTTCTAGGTTGCCAAAAGTTGATGGTATGCGTTCAATTATGGTTGTTGTTGATCATTTCTCTAAGTATGCTGTTTTTATCCCTGTACCACATAAATGTCCCGCTGAAGTTGCTGCTGACTTGTTTTATAAGTATGTGGTGAAATACTTTGGGTTGCCTAAAGATATTGTCAGTGATAGAGATACTCGGTTCACGGGTCGGTTCTAAATAGTGTTGTTCAACTTGATGGGTTCAGAGTTGAAATTCTCCACAGCAAATCATCCATAGACAAATGGCCAAACTGAAAGGATCAATTCGTTGTTGGAGGAGTACTTGCGGCACTATGTCACAACAAGTCAACAGAATTGGGTGGAGTTGCTAGATAGTACACAGTTTTGTTACAACCTGCACAGATCATCATCGACGAGTGCTAGTCCATTTGAGTTGGCTTCGGGCCAATAGCCCCTTACTCCTCACGAGGTGTCTAGGACTAGCACAGGAGGTTGGTGTCCTGTTGCTTACAGATTTGCTCGTGTAAAGCAAGAGTTGCTTGAGGAAGCCCAAAACAGTTTGTCAAAGGTAGCGAAGCGAATGAAGAAGTATGTGGACAAAGAAAGGCGGCCACTGGAATTTCAGGTTGGGGATAAGGTCATGCTCAAACTTACTCCCCAAATCTGGAAGAAAATCAATAGCAAGAAGGTGCATCATGGGTTGATTGCATGCTATGATGGTCCCTTTGAAGTTATAAAGCGAGTGGGGAATGTTGCTTATCATTTGAAATTGCCGGACAGGTTGAAGATTCATCCCACATTCCACGTCAGTTTTCTAAAGCCATTCCATCCGAACTTGGTAAACGTGGGAAGAAAATAGGCTCAACAGGCTCCTCCTGTGATTCAGATGCAGTTTGACAATGAGGTGGACAGAATTATGGATCATAAAATGGAAGGAAAGAGTAAGAAAAATAGGAGAAACTCCTATTTGGTGAAGTGGAAGAGTAGGCTAGACTCGGAGGCTTCGTGGGAAAAGGATGTGACTTTGTGGGAGTTCAAAAAGCAAGATCAGGAGTACCTACAAACCTAACCGACGAGGATGTCGGCCTCCTCTAATGGGGGTGGTTTGTTTGCACCTTGATTTCCAATGCTTGCTAAGCTTGGCTAGTAGTGGCATCTTGCACCCTAGCCAACCGATGGAAACAAAAGCATGAGGCAAGCATGTCTTAACAAGGTGACTCGATGGTGTCAGTTGGTGTCGACACTGGTCCATTAGGCAAGTGATAGCTGGGATGCATGTGAAGGCTCGATGATTATTTGGCATGGATGCTAAACGGGAAGCCAGCATGTGGAACAATGCAATCAGAAAACGGCTAAGTATATGGAGCTGGGTTGGATCACGAAATTTGGCCAGGCAGCCTTGATTGGGATCAGGCAAAACGGTTAACAATGGTTACTGCATTCTGCACATGTTGCTGGCAAGCACGGACAGGTGTCCCAAGCAAAATCAGGCAGTTATTAACAGTTATTTCTAGGTAGTTTCATTTTCCTGTGTGCTGGCAGCTTGTGGCTTTGCCAACACAACCCTAGGGCAGTTGGGGGTGTCAACTGCAGATCATGGAACCATCCCATGATCCCATTTACTTACTGACCTCGTTTTATTGATTGTAGCCTTATAAAGGCACCGCATTTTCGAGTCTAAGGTAGGGAGATGTTCTGTCTAGTACTCTAAGTGTTTTACTTGTATTGTTGGTGTAATAAAAGGTTGGGATGGGTTCCTGTAAACTGTGTGCATGCTAGACTTCACTCAAACTCGTGTATGTGTGTTTTACTTTATTGGCTGATTAATCGGCATAATCAATTGGCTAATAATTTTCATATAAATAATATTTTTCTGACATTATCAACTAAGAAGAAGACAGGAGTAAAATATGTCGTTTCCATGATCGATTACAACAGCCAATTATCTAATAGGGTTCGTTAAATATGTCTGCATTTGTTTTTTCGAACTGGGTAGGATTAGTTGATCAGCTATTAGCCTATTAGTACCAAGATAATAAAATAATCTTCTTTCCTGCTCTTTGATAACTCGTCAGACTGGGCTAGTTTACTTACATCTCAATTAATTTTGGGGTTCAATCTCACCGCTTATTTGCGCTGAGACCAATTCAAATCAAAGTAAAACTCTGTATGGACTGACCCTAGATGAGTTAACAATGCCTAAAATGTTTCGAACTTGAGACCATAGGAAGAAGCAAACACCTAGATCTTAGGTGCACCTGGCCAATCCCTTGGGCTTGATTAAAGATGGCAATCTCAACCCATATTTTTCTAACCCGTCCAATCGATCCGTCAATTTATAACCCAACTCAACCTGCCTATATTACATAACAGTTTTATATGAGTTCAACCCATATAAATCTATATTTACGCGGAGTTTAGATGGGTTGAAAATGGATTCAATATGAGTTTTAATTAAAAAAACCCATTATGCACCAGAGTTGTTTCACTTCTAAAATCCCGTAACTTGTTTTCCGAAAATTTGCTCACAACCTCTTACCCCACGCGTCACGCTTGAAGTGTGCGCATTGTACATGTCAGCGTCTCTCTCTCTCTCTCTCTCTCTCTCTCTCTCTCTCTCTCTCAATTGAGACAGTTTCTTCCTCTACGTGCTTCAGAGATTCCAAACCCCAGTTCAGTTATCAAAGAGTTTCCGATCGAGGAAGTATGGATGCCGCGAATTGGCAACTCAACATCATATTGTTTCCTTGTGACGTTTCTCATATTACTGTTCTGTGGTCTCGATGATCTAACCTCACGGTCTCTCGCAATTTGATTGAAAGTCATACTAATTTTTTTTTGGCTTTATTCAAAAATTTATGAGTTTCGATCATTATTTTTTACTTTTCCGATTCCTCCCAACGAGATGAATCAATAAGTCATAACAGTTTGACAAAAAACAAACAAATTCAAAAAAAATTTAATAGAAACAAGAAAAAAGTCACTTAACTTTGGGGTGCTGTAGTGCACCCCCGCACTACACGTGTAATGTGGCCAATCTGACCTTCAAAATTTTGATAGAAAATTTGATTAGGATTCTTTGAGGTTAATCTTATCTATTACTAGTATATAGGAGTATCAACAGTGCTACTTGCACATATTTTTGTGCACATATCATACATATTCATTTTTGTGGGGCCCATATCGAGATCCCACAAAATTTGCCCTGCAATTTTTGAGAAAGCCCTTACCGATATCTATTGGAGTTGATTTTTTACGGGAACCCTCCAAAAAATACTTTAAAAAAGATGAGCGGTTCGGATCATTTTGTGAGACCCCAATATGGGCCCCGCAAAAATATATGTGCACAAAAATCTGTGTGAGAATCATTATATATGTTTTACGAATTTTGACATTTTCAAGCCAACTCGGCTTTTGACTCGGCTTATTACTATTTGTTATCCTTGTTGCTTTTTGAAGCATTCACAAAGTAGACTCATGTTCAACCCATACCAGGGGAAGACTAGAGGAGAAGAAAGGGGAAAAGAAGGAAAGGAAAGGAAAAAAAAAAACGGGGCGGGGCGGGGCAGGTGGGGCGGGTTTGGGTTTGATATGACCCGCACTTGCTTCGGCTTTTCAAAGAATGTAAAGAGATGAAAATTACGCCAAAAATTCGTTGGTTAAATTTCTTGTCATCTCTCTAGCTCGCATCCACCTTTGAAGAACAACGTGCCATGACTGGCTGGGTTGTCTTGTAGTAGTGCCACACGGACTTCGTCCAATACCCATCAATATCAAATGCCAACCCATGTTTTGGTTGAACATACTTAGCAATTGGACCACTATAATTTGGAGATCAGTCTCATCTTATTGGCCAAACGCTCACTTAAAACGAGAGATGACGTCTCACATGAATTAACCTATATGTCATTGACATTGATCGCACAAATATAAGTGGTTGTCCAAACCCAATAATAAATAAATAAATAAATGCTACTTTCTAAGACCCCTACGATCAGAAAACAAGGGAAATTCATTCAGTGTCTCTGTGACACCGTCACGTGGTGCCCTCAGGTACTATTTTTCAATCACACATTTGCTTGGCCCCCACCACAAAATGTGTGGAGCTCACATGAATGTGTGATGGAGAAGAGATTGAGGCACCGGCAGTGGTGCCCCGGACCCTGCAAAGTTGTGACAATCGGTCGATTCAGCCGTTCAATATCTCGGCATGTATGGCTCGGATTGAATCTGAGCGCATACAAATATAAGTCATTGATTGCTCAGCAAAGATCCGAATAATAGATTACCGAGATGAACATCTGGATCAACCGCTTGGCAGCATCCCCCATTCCGTTGTGCCCTGGGACACTGACTAATTACTCGATAACAAGGTATTGGAGCACCACATCAAACCATCACCTATTTTCTCTTGTCTTATTTTCAAAAGTTTGCAAACAAAATAATGAAAAATCAAATTGCACAAATTTGGACGCGTTCTAGAATGGAAAAGCAAAAGCGATTGTTCAATATTCATGCACCGCACGGTACGCAAGTTTTATTCAAATACGCGTATTTGTACTTGTTTATAAGGTAATTTGCGATGGTACCATCTTCTTTACATTGAAAGCAAAGCCATGTTCACTTTCCTTTGGGTAATCCTAATTGTGGCTCACGCCATACCGGTGACCCCTGTTTCATCACAGGACAAGAACATATTCCTATTGGCCGGACAGAGCAACATGGCCGGCTATGGAGGGGTGATCAACGGCGCCTGGGACGGCATCGTGCCACCCGAATCCGGACCCAACCCCTTGGTCCTCCGCCTGGCCGCAAACCTCACGTGGGTTCCTGCGGCCGAGCCGCTCCACAAGGACATCGGCGGCGTGAACGCAGCCATCGGCGTGGGGCCCGGGATGTCGTTTGCCAATTCGGTGTTGGCTCGCGACCCGAGCCTCGGGGTGGTGGGATTGGTGCCCTGTGCGTACGGCGGGACCAAGATAAGTCAATGGGGTCAGGGAAGCTTTTTGTACGACCAGTTGGTGAGTAGGGCTAGAGCCGCCGTGCAAGGCGGCGGAGGGAAGATCCAGGCGATGCTGTGGTATCAGGGGGAGAGTGATGCAGTGTTTTCGGAGGACGCGGAGTTATACAAGTGTCGATTGCAGAAGTTTTTCTAGGATCTTAGGCTTGATTTGCAATCTCCTTCACTACTAATAATTCAGGTACTCTAATTGATCAGTTACTTGCAATCTTTATAAGCCATGATTTTTCTACTTATAGCTCCACGCATGCTATAAGTAGGGCTGTAAACGAACCGAGCAGCTCGCGAGCTCGGCTTGTTAACGATTAGCTTTGCTCGTTTAGTAAACGAGCCGAGCTCGAGTTTTTGACTCGTTTAGCAAATGAGCCGAGTGGAGCTTGGCTTGTTCAACAACAGCTCGGCTCGTTAAGAGTGACTTGACTCAATTAAGAGGCTCATTTAATAAATGACTAAGCTATGTTTGTTAAGGCTTGAACCGAGGTCGAGCTCAAGCTCAACAAAGTTCGGCTCGCTTACCGCCCTAGCTATAAGTCACATATTCCACATAAACATTTGGTTCATAACTTTTGCTAGTATAACGTTATCAGAAAATTGAACCTTTTTTTATGGTTGTTATTTGTAGGTGGCATTAGCATCAGAATCAGCAGGACCTTATACTGAGAAAGTGAGAGAAGCCCAGTTGGGACTAGACCTTGCAAATGTCAAATGTGTTGATGCCAAGGGATTGGAGCTGCTACCAGACAACTTGCACTTAAGCACTCCAGCAGAGGTTCATCTCGGGAAGATGTTGGCCGGTTCATTCCTCCAGAACCGGCCCATTCCTCCAGAACCGGCCCAACCACCTCACGAATAACTAGTGCCCCCAAAAGATTTCGTAATTACGTCGGTGACCTCCCCCTCAAGAGATGTTAAAAGTTCATGAGTGTTTGTTGAATTTTGAAAGGTTAGATGATGAGACTGGTTTTGAAAGGGCCTTTGATGGTGATGGCATATGGGTTTTGCTTCTATGGTAGAAATTAGAAATCAAATGTGTTTCGCATAACTTATAGTTTGTGAAATAGTTGTTTTGAACAACATTCGTAAAATAATAGAAAACATTTTTTTTTTAATATTTTAAACTCTGTTCTTGATTTGGGCCACAGATGGACAATAAAAAATTTTCCTGTCGGAGATCAGGATTGGAATAGAGATGGGTGATCGGTTCGGGAACTAGAGACGGAGATGGTAATATCCATCCCTGCCTCAACTAGTTCCCACATAAACACACTTAGGAACAAGATTGTCATTCTTTTGGATTTACAGCTATATTGGATCCAGATTCTCACTAGTTACCAGCAAAATCAATCGGCTAATAATTGGCTAATAATTTTCTGACATTATCAACTAAGAAGAAGACAGGAGTAAAATATGTCGTTTCCATGATTGATTACAACAGCCAATTATCGAATTGGGTTCGTTAAATATGTCTGCATTTGTTTTTTCGAATTGGAAAGGATTAGTTGATCAGCTATTAGTACCAAGGTAATAAAATAATCTTCTTTCCTGCTCTTTGATAACTCGTCGACTAAGCCACTTACTCACATCTCAACTAATCTTGGAATTCAATCTCACCGCTTACTTGCAATGAGATCAATTCAAATCAAAGTAAAGCTCTGGATGGACTGACTCTAGATGAGTTAACAATGCCAAAAATGTTTCGAACCTGAAACCATAGGATGAAGCAAACACCTAGATCTCAGATCTTATTAGCACCCGGCCTGATAATGTACTTGTTGTGTTATGTATTTATTGTCTTATCCCCCCCACACACACCAAGGTTACACCATTAATACCTTATCAACACACACCTCAAAGCTGTTAGGAATTGAACTCCTTGTTCAACTCACAACGCCCTACGGATCTTGAAAACTAGGATCACAGAAATCGCAAGCGGACAGAAATAATAGTGCTTGACAGAAAAAAGAAAGAACACAAGATATACGTGGAAAACCTCAACGCGAGGAAAAACCATGGGAGCCACACCAGTCCACTATGAAATCGAATCAAGAGTACAAGTCTTCTCGCAATCTCTCTGAGACCTGCGTTTTCTCTCGTCTCTCTCTGTTTTTCTCTGAAAACAAGTTAACCTAATTACATACAAACTGCAGTGTAAAATAGGTCGGATCCCATATGAAAATTACACCCCAAGTCCTTCAAATATGCTGAAGGTTGTCTGCACCCTTAACAATCTCCCACTTGAAGATAACCGAAGCATCAGCAAACAAACAACTGCAAACCCAAATAATCTCAATCAACATGGACGTAGTCATCTGACCCCTCTTGGTGTGGCTCCAGCCCCATTATCTTTTCAAACATGAAGGCCAACTGAAGTTGAACACAACTTCAGTTTCTCAACAATAACAGGCTTGGTTAACATATCTGCTGGATTTTTATTTCCCAAAATCTTCTCTAGTAACAAATCCCCATCCTCCAAAAGTGAACGAATGAAATGGTACCTCAAATCGATGTGCTTCGTCCTAGCATGGAACACTGGGTTTTTGGCAAGGTGTATAGCACTCTGGCTGTCACTGAAAAGAACGCAGTTCTCTTGCTTCAAACCCAACTCTTCCAAAAAACTCTTTAACCAAATCATCTCTTTTGTAGCCTCAGTCACGGCCACATACTCAGCTTCTGTCGTGGATAATGTCACTATTTTCTGCAGACGTGAAACCCAACTCACCGCTGTTGAACCAACAGTATAAACATACCCTGTGGTGCTTCGCCGCGTATCCTGATCACCGGCAAAATCTGCATCCACATATCCCTGTATTGTCAACTTCCCTCTCCCAAAACAAAGTGGCAAATCAGTGGTACCTCTCAAGTAACGCAAGATCCACTTGACTGCTTCCCAATGCTGCTTCCCTGGATTGCTAGCAAACCTGCTTACAACTCCCACTGCATGGGCAATATCTGGTCTCATGCACACCATCACATACATCAGGCTACCAATGACCGAGGCATAAGGAACCTTGGCCATGTACTCCTTCTCTGCATCTGTCTTGGGTGATTGACCCTGAGAAAGTTTGAAGTGACTTCCCAAGGGCATGCTAACTGCCTTAGCACTCTGCATATTGAACCTCTCCAGAACACGTTCAATATACTCAGCCTGACTCAATCACAAGATCCTCTGAGCCCTATCCCTGCTAATTCTCATCCCAAATATTTGCTTTGCTGCACCCAGATCTTTCATAGCAAACTCTGTTGCCAACTGTTTCTTCAAACTGTTTATCTTCCTAACACAGGATCCTGCTATAAGCATATCGTCGACATAAAGCAATAAAACAATGTAACTGGATTCAAACCTCTTGAAGTAACAACAGTGATCTGCATTGCACCTCTTATAGCCGTTGCGCTGCATAAAACCATCAAACTTTCTGTACCACTGTCTGGGAGCCTGTTTTAAACCATATAGACTCTTGTTGAGTCTACACACCATTTCTTCTTTTCCTTTCTCAATGAAGCCAACAGGTTGCTTCATGTAGATTTCTTCATCTAAGTCATCGTGAAGAAATGCAGTTTTCACATCTAACTGCTCAAGGAAAAGATTTTCAGCAGCAACTAAATTCAACACCACTCTGATAGTGATGTGCTTCACAACTGGGGAAAATATCTCTGTATAATCGATCCCCTGCTTCTGTTGAAAGCCCTTTACTACCAATCTAGCCTTGTACCTCTTCTTACCATCACTTTCTTGCTTAATCCGAAAAACCCATTTATTGTGCAAAGCCTTCTTTCCTGCAGGAAGAGTAGCCAAATCCCAAGTTTCATTGGAGTAAAGAGAATCCATCTCATCCTGCATTGCATGCTCCCACTTGGCTGACTCACTAACCTGTAAAGCCTCATCATAGCACTCTGGTTCTCCACTGTCTGTTAAAAGCAAGTAATCTAATGACGAAAGGTACTTGGGATTAGGTTTGGGTACCCTGGTTGACCTCCTTAATTCTCTGACCAGTGAGCTAGACTCTGTCTCTGGAACTGCCTCATCTGAAACTGCCCCATTTGTCATACTAGAACTTGGCTTAACCCCTCTGTCATCTGAAAGATCCTCTAACCCAAAGTACTTCGAAGTGTCCCCATCTGTAGTGTCACTCTCATTGTTCTGTTTGCTGTCCCTGTCTTTGTACATTACCCTTTCATTAAATACAACATCCCTGCTTCTGATTATCTTCCTATTTTTATAATCAAAAAACCGATAACCAAATTCATCCCCGCCATACCCAATGAACGTACACTTTTGCGATTTAGGATCAAGCTTATCCTTTTCCTTATCGGTGATATGCACATAAGACATGCAACCAAAAACCCGTAAATGTGAAAGAGTTACCTCTTTGCCACTCCAAACCTCTTCCGGTATCCCAAAGTTCAACGGAACTGATGGCCCATGATTGATCAAATATGTTGTTGTGCTAACTGCATCTGCCCAAAACTCCTTAGGCAAACCTGCATGTATCTGCATGCTCCTCGCACGCTCAATCAAAGTTCTGTTCATCCTTTTTGCAATGCCATTATGCTGCGGAGTCCCTGGGGGTGTTCTCTCTAAACGAATCCCGTAAAGAGCGCAGGCTTTCTTGAACACACCCAACTCATACTCTCTGCCATTATCAGACCTCAACCGCTTCACCTTTAAATCTGTTTCATTCTCAACCATGGCTTTTCACTTCTTGAAGACCTCAAAGACATCTGACTTATGCTTCATGAAGAATACCCATACCTTCCTCGAGTGATCGTCGACAAAAGTAACGTAGTAGTAAGAACCGCCAAGAGAACGCACAGTAGCTGGACCCCAAACATCTGTATGGACAAGTTCTAGTTTCTGAGCCTTAAGAGGCTTGCTGCCTTTCTGAAAGCTAACCTGTTTCTGTTTGCCGAAGATGCAATCCTCACAGATGTCAATATCCACTGACTCTAACCCAGGTAGTTTCCCATTAGCCTGCAAAACCTTCATCCCCTTCTCACTCATATGTCCCATAGCCTATTGTGCCACAGATCTGAACCTTTCTTGCTGTCTGCAACTACAAGTATGTCACTACCATGTGAAGTCAAGTAAAGGGAAGCAACTTTCCTCCCTTTAGCCACCACCATGGTACCGCTGGAGACTTTCCACATGTCCCCTGTGAATGTCGATGTGTAACCTGCTGCTGCAAGCTGCCCAACCGAAACAAGATTCCTCTTCAAATTTGGAATGTGTCTGACATCTTTCAAACACCATTTGAACCCCCGCATAGTAATCTGAACATCACCTCTTCCCACAATAGTACACGGCTGATCGCCACCCAAGTATACTTTTCCAAAATCCCCTGCTACATAGTTCTGCAGAACCTCCCTGTTAGCAGTGGTGGAATGAGGCCCCCGAATCAATAACCCATGAATCGGTGTCACTGTTTAGAGCAAGAATAAGTGCATCGTGCATAACATGAGCCTCCTGCTCATCCTTATTCTTTTTCGGTGCTTTGCAAGTTGATGACATATGACCTGTCTGACCACAATTCCAACATTCACCTTTAATGGGTCGAACTTGGAAAGCCTGAGATTTACCCTGATTTCCCTTGCCGCCCTTCGACTTTGACCTGTTTCTGTTCTAATTCTGACCACCCTTACTCTGGCTTCTGCCCCTCTGTTGCTGAAAACTTAAGGCTGAACCCGAAGTGCCTGAACCTGAACAATCAATCAAATTTCTTCTAACCTCCTAGGTCAAAATTAAACTAACAACCTCACTCAGTTTCAACTTTTCTTTCCCAGCCGAATTACTTACTGCAGTAACCGTACCCTGCCAGATCTCTGGCAACTGAGACAGAATCGACAACGCTTGAACCTCATCATCAAACTTGATATCCAGACATAAGTTGATCAACAATCGTATTGAACTCACTGAGGTGTGACATAAAGGAAACCCCTTTTGCCTGAAAAGTTTTTTCATAAGATGTACCTTATTCGCAGCAGACGGTTGCTCGTACATCTTAGATGGCTCTTCCATAAGATCCTCCGTCGTTTTCTCCTTCAATATGTTGTGGATGACTGCCTTAGAAAGGGAAAGGCGAATAACTCCTAACGCCTTTCTGTCAAGAACATTCCAATCCGCATCTTTGTCTTCAGCCCTCTTTCCCTTCGCTTTACCCTCCAACGGACGGTAAATATCCTTTTGATACAGATAGTCCTCCATCTGCGTCTTCCAGTACGCGAAGTCTGACCCATCAAACTTTGCTATCTTCTGACTGCCTTCTTCAGAACCCATAGTTCCCACTGAAACCCTAGGCTGCTCGAACAAGATTAAACCCTAATTTGTCGAACAAAACCCTACCGCAACCTGCGGCTCTGATACCAGTTGTTAGGAATTGAACTCGTTGTTCAACTCACAACGCCTTACGGATCTTGGAAACTAGGATCACAGAAATCGCAAGCAGACAGAAATAATAGTGCGTAACAGAAAAAAGAAAGAACACAAAATATACGTGGAAAACCTCAACGCGAGGAAAAACCACGAGAGCCACACCAGTCCACTATGAAATCGAATCAAGAGTACAAGTCTTCTCGCAATCTCTCTGAGACCTGCGTTTTCTCTCGTCTCTCTCTGTTTTTCTCTGAAAACAAGTTAAGCTAATTACATACAAACTGTAGTGTAAAATAGGTCAGATCCCATATGAAAATTACACCCCAAGTCCTTCAAATATGCTGAAGGTTGTCTGCACCCCTAACAAAAGCTGCACACCTCAAGGCTGCATCTTCGAAGCTAAATCTATATATATACCATCTCCATGCTGGCTCCGTTTGTTTGGACGTAAAATATCTTTCGATAAAATATTTAACCTATTTTTTGGTGTTTGGATGTGTAAAAAATGAGGAAATTTTCTTACGTGTAAAACATTTTTCATCAATTGGATGAAGATAACTTACCCTTAAATCTTCCATAAGTTATTTTCTTAAATGAACCCGCTGCCTTCTACTACAATTTTCACTATTCAGTTTCCTCGATTGTCAGTCCTAATCTACATTCAATTCTAATAATCTCACATCTTTCCACCATTTAATCCTCCCCCCCCCCCAACTCTCTCTACACTATTTTGTTGATTTCTGAAAATATTTTCAAGTGCCAACCAAACATCGAAAAATAAAAGTTTGAAATTTGTTTTTAGAAAAAATATTTTACATGGAAAATATTTTATATTATAAAACATTTTACATCGAAACAAACGGAACCGTAATGTAACTATTATGAAATTCAATACAATTGATTCTCTGATTTCTCTGTCTATATTTCTCATAGTAGCAGAGCTAAGTTTTGGGTGGTCTCACCTCTCGTGGGAAAGTTTATGTCATCTCTGTCGCTCGAGTCAATCGCTCAGCTCCTGGTTTGTCACCTACACGTGCATCCAGGTTGCACGTGAGGGGGAGTGTTAGACTTGTCCCACATCGCTCATCTAAACCACCCAAGCTTGGTTAATAAAATCTAGAGGCTACTCCAACCTAAAACCAATTGGGATCGGCCAAGTGCAGGATCCACAGAGAGGACAGGTCCTTGGGATCGGCTGTAAGACTGGACGTTCGTTTGAGCTCATCAATCTTCGCCTCCCCCTATCAATATACTTCATCAGTTGGGTTCTGTTACAACAGAAAATGTTGATTGCATGTCGTGTCAACTTGCAAAACAACTTGCGCTTCCATTTAATAAAAGTGATTCTTGTTCATCTTGCCCGTTTGATTTAATTCATTTTAATGTTTGGGGACCTTCTCCCAATACCACCATGTGGGGATCCAAGTACTTTGTTGTCCTTGTCGATGATTATTCTCGATTTACGTGGATGTATCTTTTGAAAAGGCGATCAGAATTACAACAAATTTACTATGACTTTGCTAGAATGATCCAAACACAATTTGGGCAATCTATCAAAGTTTTTCGTTCTAACAACGCCATGGAATATAAGGAGACTGAATTTTTAAAATTTCTTTGCCAAAATGGTACCATTCCTCATTGATCGTGCCCTGGTACTTCCCAACACAATGGCCGTGTTGAGCGGAAACACAGACATTCTTGACACTGTCTGTGCTCTTCTCATTTCTGCCTCTTGTCCTGAGCTTTTTTGGGGAGAAGCTGCTCTTACTGCTGTCTATACCATCAATCGGGTACCTTCTCCTGTCATTGGTAATCAATCACCGTATGAACGATTATATCATAGTTTACCTGACTATAGTCATCTTCGAGTTTTTGGATGTGCTTATTTTGTTTTACTCCAGCCCCATGAGCATACAAAGTTAGAACCCCAAGCTCGCCTCTGTTGTTTCTTGGGAAATGGCATTGAGCACAAAGGTTATCGCTGATGGGATCCTCAAACTAAGCGTCTTCGTATTTCCCGTCATGTCATTTTTTGGGAACACAAGATGTTTTCCACCATGTCCAAATTTCTTATATCATCCATTTCATCCTTCTTTATTGATTCTTCTATAGAGTTGTTCCCTGAAGACATTGACGCAGGTTCTCTTTCCGAGCTCTCACATCCAGCCATCCCCGAGGTATCAGTCCTGAATATTGATCTTGCCCCTCGTTTCGGTGAGTCCTCTTCCGCTGAGACTTTTGCACCATCTGTTATTCTTAATGATCATTCTATGATTCTCCACCTGGTAGTCCTACTCGGGTAACTCAATTACCTCTTCGCCTTCGTGATTATCATTGTTTTTCTACTATCATCTTTTTGTAAAAACCCCTTTTGAGATGTAATTGTAATTTCAATTATCATGTATTATGTTAATTTGGATCGTCGAGCCGAGGATGTAACCTTTGAACTTAACTTGCAAATTCTGGGAATGAAGTATCTTTTGGGGTATAATAGTGTGTATTTGAGAGATTTTATTTATTAGAAGTCATTACTAATTATGTTGAAAATCGAGAGCGTAACACACACCATGTTTTACTACTTTGAATACCCTTTCTATCAATATAAGTAGGTTTCATTCTAGTTTAATATTGGTGTGATTCAATGATTTTCCTAATATAAGTTATTTTTCGACCTGATGAGTGTTTTTTTTGTCAACATACAGAGTTGTTTTCCAAAACAAAAAAATGTCGTTAATTTGTTATCATTGCATACAGATACCTTTATTTTATCAAATGTATGTAGGGATAGGGTTGGTTATATGGACAGAGCTTCTCCTCTGCATTCAGCTTTTTCAGTTACATTTGGTGGGAGCGTCGGACCACTTCTATTAATTTAGTGGCTCTGACAATCTTTGACTTGGTATAATATCGACCATTTTTTTAGAAATCAAAATATATTATTTATGTGATTCAATCCCACAATCTTTTAGCATTTTGAATACGCTTTATATCAATATAAAGTAGGCTTCGTTTTGGTTTAATGTTGGTCTGATTAGAGATTTTCCCAATATAGGTTATTTTTCCACAAGTGGAGGGTAAAATTATCATATCTTTTTACGTATAAGCAATTTGGGAGTCAAACTGATTTGGTTAATTAGAAAGTAGGATAGAAAAGCTTTCCAACGGTTAAAACCACGTGCAAATCAGAGTTCGGGAGTGCCCGTGACAAGGCCGCAAAGTTGGGTTAGTTTTGAGATTTCAAAGGTCGCGCCTGGAAGCAATAGAATGCGCCTGGGGCGCATGCATTTGCGCCTGGGGCGCATGCATTTGCGCTTGAGGCGCATTGAAGCTCGAAAATTGTTCAAAATTTGCGGGTTTATTTCGGATACTCCCGAACTCCGATTATAGCATACTCCCAAACTCCGATTATCGCAAGGTTACAACCGTTATAAAGCTTGTTGAGTGTAATTTCTAACCCAAGTGGTTTAAATCTTAAACTATTTGTACATTAAAAAATATAACCAATTTACCCTCACAGAGTTGAAAAGTAAATTATTTCGGTAAAAAACTCGCATCTCCCTCATTTTCAATTGGATAAAAACCTATTGTAGATCGATAACGAGTATTTTGAAAGTACTAAAAGTTGGTAAAATCCAATCATTATAATAATTTCTTTTGTTTTATGAAAATTGGGTTGTAAGTAGACTACAAAGCTCATCAGAGTACTACCACTACTACCCCACCAACATCGTCACCATAATACAATTCCTCCACCTCCATCCCTTCACCATCCATCACTACCACCACACTTCCACTCTACTACCACCATTGGTGCTGCATCTCAACCCTACCACCGCCATTTTAATTTAACCACTGTCACAAACACGTGTGACAACGACAATCACACCACCCCATGAAACACCACCACAACTAATACACTTCCACATCATCATCATTTTAGGACTACATAACCACAGGCCTCCACTCCACCATCGAAACCCTTATTTACTTCACCACTACTATTGACATTAATTATTTTACCGGCATTACCAATTCAACAAAAATTGAGAATAACGATTGAGATTATTCTTGAAGTTTCCAATCTATAGCCACCACATTTCTAGTATGACTTTGATTAGTGCCACCACAACGAATTAAGACCTTAGTAGGAAACAAATTGATTAAAATGAGGGAGATGCGAGTTTTTTTATCGGAAAGTCCAAAGGAGAACATGAGTAGTGATAGGTTTAGTTATATGGACAAAGCTTCTTCTCTGCATTCGATTTTCCCAGTTGCGTTGTCATTTTGGTAGGAGCATCGGACCATTTCTATGCATTTTGTGCCACCGATGATTTTTGAGTTGGTCTAATTTCGACTAATGTTTCATAAACAAAAAAAATATTTTTATGATTGATGAGTGTTTTTTTGTCAACATACTGAGTGGTTTTCCAAATTCAAAATGTCGTGTGTTATCATTGCATACATATGCCTTTACTTTATCAAATGTATGTAGGGATAGGGTTGGTTATATGGACAGAGCTTCTCTACATTCGGCTTTTCCAGTTGCATTTGGTGGGAGCATCGGACCACTTCTACGCATTTAGTGGCTCCGACAATCTTTGAGTTGGTATAATATCGACCAATTTTTTAGAAATCAAAATATATTACTTATGTGATTCAATCCCACAATCTTTTAGCATTTTGAATACCCATATCAAGATATATTAGGCTTCGTTCCGGTTTAATGTTGGTGTGATTCAAAGATTTTCCCAATAAAGCTTATTTTTCAACAAGTTGAGGTTAAGATTATCATATTTTTTACGTATGAGCAATTTGGGAGTCTAACCAATTTGGTTAATTAGAAATTAGGATTGAAAAACTTTCCACTGGTTCAAACTACGTGCAAATCGGAGTTCAGGAGTGCCGGTGACAAGGCCACAAACTTTGGATAGTTTTGAGAGTTCAAAGGTCGCGCCTGGGCGCAATATAATGTGCCTGGAGCGCATGCATTTGAATCTGAGGCGCATTGAAACTCGAAAATTGTTCAAACTTTACGGGTTTATTCTAGAGACTCCTGAACTCCGATTTTCGCAACATTGGAATCCCAAGTAGTATAAATTTTAAACAATTGGTACATTAAAAAATATGACTAATTTACCCTCAGAGAGTTGAAAAGTAAATTATTTCGGTAAAAAACTCGCATCTTCGTCATTTTTAATTGGATAAAGGCCTATTGTAGATCGATAATGAGGATTTTGTAAGTACTAAAAGGTGGTGAAATCCAATCATAAATATAATTCTTTTTGTTTTATGAAAATTGGGTAGTGAGAATACTACGAACCTCATCGGAGTACTACAACTACTCCACCACCAACATTGTCACCATAATACAAACCCACCACCTCCATCCCTTCACCACATACACCAACATCATTTCACCATCACTACCACCGCACTTTCAGTTTGCTACCACCGTTGCCGCTGCATCTCAATCCTATGACCGTTTTCATTCAACCACATTCACAAACACGTTCGGCCACGTCTTCACAGCGACGACAATCACACCACCCCTTTCAACACCACCCCGACTACTAAACTTGCACATCGTAATCATTTTAGGACTACATAACCACAGGCGTCCACTCCACCATCGAAACCCTTATTTACTTCACCAATACTGTTGACATTAATTATTTTACCAGCATTACCAATTCAACGAAAATTGAGAATAACGATTGAGAATATTCTTGAAGCTTTCAATCTATAGCCACCACATTTCTAGTGTGACTTTGATAAGCGTCACCACAACGAATTGAGTCTTCAATAGGAAACAAATCAAATAAAGAATGGGAGATGCGAGTTTTTTTACTGGAAATTCAAAAGGAGAACAAGATTATTGATAGGGTCAGTTATACGGATAGAGCTTCTTCTCTGCATTCGATTCCCAGTTGCGTCGTGCATTTGGTGGGGGAATCCGACCATTTCTACGCATTTAGTGCCTCGGATAATCTCTGAGTAGGTCTAATCTCGACTAATTTTTCATAAACTAAAAAATTTTAATTTCCAATAGATGCTAAAACTTTGGTTTGTTATCATTGCATACAGATGCCTTTATTTTATCAAATGTATGTAGGGACAGGGTAGGTTGTATGGACAGAGCATCTTCTCTGCATCCGGATTTTCCAAATGCAATTGCTGGGAGCGTCGGACCACTTCTATGCATTTAGTGGCTCCGACGATCTTTGAGTAAAAATAATATCGACCAATTTTTGAGAAATCTAAATATATTATTTATATGATTCAATCCCATAATCTTTTAAAAATTTCAACACCATTTATATCAATATAAATTAGCCTTCGTCCCGGTTTAATGTTGGTGTGATTAAAAGATTTTCCCAATATAGCTTATTTTTCAACTAGTTGAGGTTCAAATTATCATATCTTTTACGTATAAGCAATTTGGGATTCAAACTAATTTGGTTAATTAGAAAGTAGGATGGACAAGCTTTCCAATGGTTCAAACCACATGCAAATCGGAGTTCAAGAGTGCCCGTGACATGTCCGCAAACTTTGGTTAGTTTTGGGAGCTCAAAGGTTGCGCCTGGGCGCAACGCAATGCGCCAGGGGCGCATGCATTTGCGCCTAAGGCGCATTCAAACTCGAAAATTGTTCCAACTTTGCGATTATTCCGGATACTACCGAACTTCGATTGTCGCAAATTTGGAACCGTTGTAAAGCTTGTTGAGTGTAATTCTAACCCAAGTAGTACAAATCATAAACTATTGGTACATTAAAAAATATGACCAATTTACCCTCTGAGAGTTGAAAAGTAAATTATTTCGGTAAAAAACTCGCATCTCCGTCATTTTTATTTGGATAATGGCCTATTGTAGATCGATAACGAGGATTTTGAAAGTACTAAAATGTGGTGAAATCCAACCATAAATATAATTCTTTTTGTTTTATGAAACATGGGTAGTGAGAATACTGCGAACCTCATCGAAGTACTACAACTACTCCACCTGCAACATTGTCACTATAATACAACCCCTCCACCTCCATCCCTTCACCACATACACCAACATCATTTCACCATCACTACCATTGTACTTTCTGTCTGCTACCACCGTTGCCGCTGCATCTCAATCCTATGACCGTTTTCATTCAACCACATTCACAAACACATTCGGCCACGTCTTGACAGCTACGACGATCACACCACCCCTTGCAACACCACCCCAACTACTACACTTCCACAACGTCATCATTTTAGGACTACATAACCACAGGCCTCCACTCCACCATCGAAACCCTTATTTACTTCACCAATACTATTGACATTAATTATTTTACCAGCATTACCAATTCAACGAAAATTGAGAATAACGATTGAGAATATTCTTGAAGCTTTCAATCTATAGCCACCACATTTCCAGTGTGACTTTGATAAGTGTCACCACAACGAATTGAGTCTTCGATAGGAAACAAATCAAATAACGAAAGGGAGATGCGAGTTTTTTTTCTGGAAATTCAAAGGAGAACAAGACTATTGATAGGGTCAATTATACGGACAGAGCTTCTACTCTGAATTCGGTTCCCAGTTGTGTCATGCATTTGGTGGGGGAATCAGACCATTTCTATGTATTTAGTGCCTCCGATAATCTCTGAGTAGGTCTAATCTCGACTAATTTTTCATAAACAAAAAAATTTTAATTTCCAGTAGAAGCTAAACTTCGGTTTGTTATCATTGCATACAGATGCCTTTATTTTATCAAATGTATGTAGGGATAGGGTAGGTTGTATGGACAGAGCATCTTCGCTGCATTCGCCTTTTTCAAATGCATTTGGTCGGAGCGTCGGATCACTTCTATGCATTTAGTGGCTCCGACGATCTTTGAGTTAAAATAATATCGACCAATTTTTGGGAAATCTAAATATATTATTTATATGATTCAATCCCATAATCTTTTAGCATTTTGAATACCATTTATATCAATATAAAGTAGGCTTCGTCCCGGTTTAATGTTGGTGCATGTGATTAAAAGATTTTCCAATATAGCTTATTTTTCAACTAGTTGTGGTTCAAATTATCATATCTTTTTACGTATAAGCAATTTGGGAGTCAAACTAATTTGGTTAATTAGAAAGTAGGATGGACAAGTTTTCCAACGGTTCAAACCATGTGCAAATCGGAGTTCGAGAGTGCCCGTGACGTGTTCCGCAAACTTTGGTTAGTTTTGAGAACTCGAAGGTTGCGCCTGGGCGGAACGAAATGCGCCTGGGGCGCATGCATTTGCGCCTAAGTCGCATTCAAACTCGAAAATTGTTCAAACTTTGCGATTTATTCTGGATACTCCTGAACTTCGATTTTCGCAAATTTGGAACCATTGGAAAGCTTGTTGAGTTTAATTTCTAACCCAAATAGTATAAATCATAAACTATTGGTACATTAAAAAATATGACCAATTTACCCTCAGAGAGTTTAAAAATAATTTATTTCGGTAAAAAACTCGCGTCTCCGTCATTTTTAATTGGATAAAGGCCTAGTGTAGATTGATAACGAGGATTTTGAAAGTACTAAAAGGTGGGGAAATTCAATCATAAATATAATTCTTTTTGTTTTATGAAAATTGGGTAGTGAGAATACTGCGAAGCTCATCGGAGTACTAGAACAACTCCACCACCAACAATGTCACCATAATACAACCCCTCCACCTCCATCCCTTCAGCACATACACCAACATCAATTCACCATCACTACCACCGCACTTTCAGACTGCTACCACCGTTGGCGTTGCATCTCAATCCTATGACCATTTTCATTCAACCACATCCACAAACACGTTCTGCCACGTCTTCACAGCGACAACGATCACAACACCCCTTTCAACACCACCCCGACTACTACACTTCCTCATTGTCATCATTTTAGGACTACATAACCACAGGCCTCCACTCCACCATCAAAACCTTAATTTACTTCGCCAATACTATTAACATTAACTATTATACCAGCATTACCAATTCATCGAAAATTGAGAATAACGATTGGGAATATTCTTGAAGTTTCAATCTATAGCCACCACATTTCCAGTGTGACTTTGATAAGTGTCACCACAACGAATTGAGACCTCAATCGGTAACAAATCAAATAAAGAAAAGGAGATGTGAGTTTTTTTACTGGAAATTCAAAAGGAGAACAAGACTATTGATAGGGTCAGTTATACGGACAAAGCTTCTTCTCTGCATTCGATTCCCAGTTGCATCATGGAATTGGTGTGGGAATCAGACCATTTCTATGCATTTAGTGCCTCCGACAATCTTTGAGTAGGTCTAATCTCGACTAATTTTTCGTAAAGAATTTTTTTTTAATTTCCAGTAGATGCTAAAACTTCGGTTTGTTATCATTGCAGACGGATGCCTTTATTTTATCAAATGTATGTGGGGATAGGGATGGTTGCATAGACAGAGCATCTTCTCCGCATTCGGCTTTTCCAAGTGCATTTGGTGGGAGCGTCGGACCACTTCTATGCATTTAGCGGGTTCAACAATCATTGAGTTAAAATAATATCGACCAATTTTTAAGAAATCTAAATATATTATTTATATGATTCAATCCCACAATGTTTTAGCATTTTGAATACCATTTATATCAATATAAAGTAGGCTTCGTCCCGGTTTAATGTTGGTGTGATTAAAAGATTTTCCCAATATAGCTTATTTTTCAACTAGTTGAGGTTCAAATTATCATATCTTTTTACGTATAAGCAATTTGGGATTCAAACTAATTTGGTTAATTAGAAAGTAGGATGGACAAACTTTCCACCGGTTCAAACCACATGCAAATCAGAGTTCGAGAGTGCCCGTGACGTCTCCGCAAACTTTGGTTTGTTTTGAGACCTCGAAGGTTGTGCCTGGGCGCAACGCAATGCGCCTGGGGCGCATGCATTTGCGCCTAAGGTGCATTCAAACTCGAAAATTGTTCTAACTTTGTGATTTATTCCGGATACTCTTGAACTTCGATTTGTGCAAATTTGGAACCGTTGTAAAGCTTGTTGAGTGTAATTTCTAACCCAAGTAGTATAAATCTTAAACTATTGGTACATTAAAAAATATGACCAATTTACCCTCACAAAATTGAAAAGTAAATTATTAAGGTAAAAAACTCGCATCTCTGTCATTTTTAATTGGATAAAGGCCAAGTGTGGATTGATAACAAGGATTTTAAAAGTACTAAAAGGTGGTGAAATCAAATCATAAATGTAATTCTTTTTGTTTTATGAAAATTGGGTAGTGAGAATACTGCAAAGCTCATCGGAGTACTACAACTACTCCACCACCAACATTGTCACCACAATACAACCCCTCCACCTCCATCCCTTCACCCCATACACCAACATCATTTCACCATCACTACCAACGTACTTTCAGACTGCTACCACCGTTGGCGTTGCATCTCAATCCTATGACCGTTTTCATTCAACCACATTCACAAACACGTTCGGCCACGTCTTCACAGCGACGACGATCACACCACCCCTTTCAACACCACCCCAACTACTACACTTCCACATCGTCATCATTTTAGGACTACATAACCACAGGCCTCCACTCCACAATCAAAACCTTTATTTACTTCACCAATACAATTAACATTAATTACTTTACCAGCATTACCAATTCAACGAAAATTGAGAATAACGATTCAGAATATTCTTGAAGTTTCAATCTATAGCCACCACATTTCTTGTGTGACTTTGATAAGTGTCACCACAACGAATTGAGACCTCAATAGAAAACAAATCAAATAAAGAAGAGGAGATGTGAGTTTTTTTACTGGAAATTCAAAAGGAGAACAAGACTATTGATAGGGTCAGTTTTATGGATAGAGCTTCTTCTCTGCATTGGATTCCCAGTTGCATCGTGCAATTGTTGGGGAAATCAGACCATTTCTATGCATTTAGTGCCGCTGACAATCTCTGAGTAGGTCTAATCTCGACTAATTTTTCATAAACAAAAAAATTTTAATTTCCAATAGAAGCTAAAACTTCGGTTTGTTATCATTGCATACAGATGCCTTTATTTTATCAAATGTATGT
>BPLS01031463.1:51956-83509 GCA_019656275.1 Rhododendron kiyosumense
CTCAAGCACTCTTTCAAACCCAAAAACCAAAGGTATACATCTTTGTATTGCATTCTGTTCTGACCCCTGAGGGAAGCTAGTAGGGTCAAGGCTGGTGGTCAATACCAGTCGTGGCTCTAAGGCTGGCAAAGTTTCAAAGCTCGTGCATGGCTATCATTGGCGCATGTAAGTAATATAGAGCCATACGCCAATTATGGCTGAACGTGCAATACTAGTGTGAGGATCTCTGATCAGCTATTTTCTGCTTTCTTTCTTATTTTATCACCTTGCTGTATGCTAAAAACAAGTTCACTACTTTCTGTAGCTTAAAACTATGTCGTTATTAATATGTTATTTCTGTTTAAGAAGGCTTCTAGGATCCTTCTGGTCATGCTCCAAAGCCTAGATCATGCAAAGTCAAGCATTGGACAATCATCATAACTAGCATACGGCCTCATGTGACTAGAGTAGGATAGTATGTCAAGGCCCAGTGGCTGGCCCTTACATGGTAGCTTAGGCCTTAGTCTCTATTTATTTCCCAACACTGTTTATGGGTTGTTTTGTTTAGTTTATTCCCTTAGATCCTTTTCTGTTGCCTGTATTTGTACAAATCTGGTTATATGAACTGCGTGGTTTGTCTTGGGTGTGCACTGGTCCTTTTCAGAGACCAGAGATTTGAGAGCAGGAGGTGTGAGTTTAGATCTACCGGCGCACACCAGTCCTTCAGTGGAGTACGCAGGTCATCTCTGTATGTAATGGCTTGGCCAGTGCAAACAGGCTTTCTCCTGCGTGCATCATTCTGGATTAGTGTGTCCCCAGTTTGTCTAAAATGCTCACAAGTGCTTGTTCTCAATCTATTTTACTTGTTTCAATCAATCATCCATCACATTTTGCCATATAAATGCAACTTGTTACAATTTTAATCCCTTTAGCTGTTCCCCCGCCCTAACTGGCTAAAAAATGAACAATGAAAGAAAAATGCAAACGTTTTGTAAAATGCCCCGGTAGAGACCGATCTCCAGATTGGGTGAGAGGGATGCCATAAAACCGTTTCCCTCTCGTAACCTGGCTCTCGAACCTTAGATATCGAAGGTGACGACGGTCTAGTCTACAAGCCTTTTTCAAAATCAAATAACGTAGCAAACGTTTCAAGTTCAGTTCCTTGGGTATTTCACCACGAAACCCAAGTGGTGATTTTGAATCAAGGCGTTTCGCCCCGCTTTTTCAAAAAAGGGCTGCACCCAAATTTTTCTATAAAATTTCCAAGGGCGTGTGCCCACATTAACTAACTATTACAGGAACTTCATCTACAACTATTCAAAGAAGGTGGCCCCTTTGACAGAGTTGTTGAAGAAAGATTAGACTTGGCAGTGGGAAACTGGCTACCAAGAGGCCTTTGAAAAGCTCAAGGTTGCTGTGGCAAGCGAGCCGGTGCTGCGGCTGCCCGACTTTGAGTTGCCTTTCAAAGTGCACACGGATGCCTCAGACAAAGTAATTGGCGGGGTACTTGTGCAAGAGGGCCATCCTATTGCCTTCAAAAGCCGGAAGCTGAATGATGCAGAGAAGAGATATTCTGCTCACGAGAAGGAAATGATAGCCGTGGTGCATTACCTTCAAACTTGGCAAGTTTACTTGCTAGGTACAAAGTTCTTAGTATTGACGGACAATGTGGCGAATAGTTTCTTCAAAGTTCAAAAGAAGTTATCGCCAAGGCAGACTTGTTGGCAAGAATACCTTGAAGAATATGATTTTGAGCGGAAGCACAAACCTAGTCGCCATAATCAGGTTGCCGATGCTTTAAGCCGCAAGGAAGTGTTGGGGTACATTGCTACAATCTCTCAAGTTGCATCAGGTTTTGTGGATAGAATCCGGGTGAATGCTGGAAATGATGCTGAGTATTAAAAGCTGGTACAACAGGTTTAAGACGGAACTGTTCGTAGGTATTGGTTGGAAGACAATCTACTCCGTGCCAAAGGAGACAGATTATATGTCCCTTTTCTTGGGGGCTTAAGGCAAGAGTTGCTTAGAGAAACCCACGATCCACAGTGGGCTGGCCATCTAGGAAGGCAGCGCATGTTGGCTTTGTTGTCACACTCATATTATTGGCGAAAGACGGAGGATGACATGGAAGCCTATCTCAAAACCTGTTTGGTTTGCCAACAGGATAAGACGGAGCAAAGGAAAGAGGCAGGCTTGCTGCAGGATTTCATGGATTTCATTTCTAGGTTGCCAAAAGTTGATGGTATGCGTTCAATTATGGTTGTTGTTGATCATTTCTCTAAGTATGGTGTTTTTATCCCTGTACCACATAAATGTCCCGCTGAAGTTGCTATTGACTTGTTTTATAAGTATGTGGTGAAATACTTTGGGTTGCCTGAAGATATTGTCAGTGATAGGGATACTCGGTTCACGGGTCGGTTCTAAATAGTGTTGTTCAACTTGATGGGTTCAGAGTTGAAATTCTCCACAGCAAATCATCCATAGACAGATGGCCAAACTAAAAGGATCAATTCATTGTTGGAGGAGTACTTGCGGCACTATGTCACAACAAGTCAATAGAATTGGGTGGAGTTGCTAGATAGTGCACAGTTTTGTTACAACCTGCACAAATCGTCATCGACGGGTACTTGTCCATTTGAGTTGGCTTCGGGCCAACAGCCCCTTACTCCTTACGAGGTGTCTAGGACTAGCACACGAGGTCAGTGTCTTGCTGTTTACAGATTTGCTCGTGCAAAACAAGAGTTGCTTGAGGAAGCCCAAAACAGTTTGTCAAAGGCAGCGAAGCGAATGAAGAAGTATGTGGACAAAGAAAGGCAGCCACTGGAATTTTAGGTTGGGGATAAGGTCATGCTCAAACTTACTCCCCAAATCTGGAAGAAAATCAATAGTAAGATGGTGCATCACGGGTTGATTGCATGCTATGATGGTCCCTTTGAAGTTATAAAGCGAGTGGGGAATGTTGCTTATCTTTTGAAATTTCCGGACAGGTTGAAGATTCATCCCACATTCCACGTTAGTTTTCTAAAGCCATTCCATCCGGACTTGGTAAAACGTGGGAAGAAAATAGGCTCAACGGGCTCCTCCCGTGATTCAGATGCAGTTTGACAATGAGATGGACAGAATTATGGATCATAAATCGGAAGGACAGAGCAAGAAAAATAGGAAAAACTCCTATTTGGTGAAGTGGAAGAGTAGGCTAGACTTGGAGGCTTCGTGGGAAAAGGATGTGACTTTGTGGCAGTTCGAAAAGCAAGATCAGGAGTACCTACAAACCTAACCGATGAAGACATCGGCCTCCTCTAGTGGGGGTGGTTTGTTAGCACCTTGATTTCCAAGGCTTGCTAAGCTTGGCTAGCAGTTGCACCTTGCACCCTAGCCAACCGGTGGAAACAAAAACATGAGGCAAGCATGTCATAACAAGGTGACTCGATGGTGTTAGTTGGTGTCGACACTGGTCCATTAGGCAAGTGGTAGTTGGGATGCATGTGAAGGCTCGATGATTATTGGGCATGGATGCTAAACGGGAAGCCAGCATGTGGAACAATGCAATCAAAAAATGGCTAAGTATATGGAGTTGGGTTGGATCACGAAATTTAGCCAGGCAACCTTGATTGGGATCAGTCAAAACGGTTAACAATGGTTACTGCATTCTGCACATGCTGTTGGCAAGCAGGGACAGGTGTCCCAAGTACAATCAGGCAGTTATTAACAGTTATTTTTAGGTAGTTTCATTTTCTTGTGTGCTGGCAGCTTGTGGCTTTGCCAGCACAACCCTAGGGCAGTTGGGGGTGTCAACTACAGATCATGGGACCATCCCATGATCACATTTACTTAGTGACAACGTTTTATTGATTGTAGCCTTATAAAGGCACTGCATTTTCGAGTCTAAGGCAGGGAGATGTTCTGTCTAGTACTCTAAGTGTTTTCCTTGTATTGTTGGTGCAATAAAAGGTTGGGATGGGTTCCTGTAAACTGTGTGCGTGCTAGACTTCACTCAAACTCGTGTGTGTGTGTGTGTGTGTTTTACTTTATTGGCTGAGACCAAGTCTTGGTGGAAACTTGGTGCCATCGCGGGTAGAATTTGTAGGCGAAATACAACCCTGTGACATCTGCCCTGATGATGAATTCCCGTTCCTCGTAACCCCGTTTGAAGATCCCCGTTCACCATTTGTTACGGGGATGGAGCGTAAAACAATTTCTCTGTTCGAGATCGAGACGAGAATGGGGATTAATTTGGAGTAGTCTCGGGGTTGAGAAAAGAGAAAGTAATATCCACTCTGCCCCGTCGATCTTGTTGCCTGCCCCAGTCCACCAGCCGAGGGGCTCATTTAAAGTGAGAACGAAATTTTGCATTGACTGGTCCTATAAGAGTTGATAGCACCTAATTAGAGCTAGGTTTCAATGCAGACATGTTATAAGGGAGCAAACCTCTAAATTTTATGCGTTGACTATCAAATCAACCCTCTGGGATTACATTCGAAACATCATCCATGTTCGTGCTCGATCACTAGTTTACTTGCTGCTTCTTCTTCTTCTCCTTACCTCTTAAATAAGAACCAGTTTTGGTCTGATTTCGCTTGGCAATTTTTGGATTGCTTTTGGACGATTTTGCCCTCCTGTTGTTAAGTTCTGGTTGTTTGATTGTTGGGAAAAATGAGAATTTTGCTGCCTTTGGTTAGTGGGTTGCCTGGGACTGGGAATTGAGTTAGTGTGTCACGTGGCAAAAAGGGACGGTGCACAGTTGTTAAACACAGGGATTGGGAATTAGGTTAGTGGGTTGCATGGCAAAAAGGGGGGTGCACATTTGTTAGACACTGGGACAGAGAGAGCTGAAGAAAATAGGGACAGAGAGAGCCAGAGAGAAAGGCTTGGCTTTGTTAGAACAGAAGTTTTCGCAACTGGTGTTTGGGATTTACGCCGTTTGTTTTTTCGATTTGTACCATTTGTTCGGTTGTTGCCGTCCCATTGGTACAAGGTAATGGGTAATTTCTTATTTCTGATTTTGTAGTTTGTATCTTTGATTTTTGCATGTCCCATTGTTTGTTTGATTTTTTGCATGTCCATTATTTCTGAGTGTTTGATTTTTCTGTGTTGTTTTCCCACTGGCTAATTTGTCATTTCTGATTTTGCAATTTCTGGCTTTGATTTCTGCATGTTGAGTGTTTGACTTGTTTGTTTCTGTGTCTCATCTCTGCAGGTTGAGTGTTTGATTTTTCTGTGCAGAGTTATTTGTCCAGGTCCAAGCTTTTTGGTCTTTGTATCAAAGTTGTGAAATCCGTTCCGTACCGGCCGGAACGTACCGTACCGGCCTGTAAACGGAACGCAAATAGTCCAGATCCGTTCCAGTTGGAATACCGGACTGTTCCGGCCAATACCGGGTGTACCGGACAATACCGGTCTGTTCCGGCCATTTTCCGATGTTCCGTTCTGGTACAAAATAAATTTTTTTTTTTTTTACATTTTGTTTATGTTTACACTTAAAATTTAAAAAAATGGTAGATATATATTAAATATATATATATAATATTAATTGCGGTAAATCCGGAACGGTACCGGAATACAGCCCGGTACCGGTACGTACCATTCCAGTAGTGAAAACGGTACGCTGGCCGGTACGGTATTGACAACTTTGCTTTGTATGTGTTGTTTTTTTTGGGTCTATTCTTATCATTGCTTTGTTCTTTTTGGTTGCTGCATGTGCTGTTTTTATGTCCAGTTCTGGGATTTACTAATATGGTTCTTTGCATCTTATTTTGCTTATGAGTATAGCCAGATATTCATTATATGTCATTCAAAATCTAATGAATATATATTAGGAACATCAGATAGAAAGGACGAGACCATAAGAAAGAATTTCATTTAGATATGCTCTGATGATTGGCACTTTTAGTTTCACTGGCCTTGCCTCCATATCAATGGTAAAAGTTTTAGATCCTCTCTATTCAAAGTTGATTTGGCTGCTCCAATCTACCACTTTTCATTAGAATGCAAATCCACCATTTTCACTGAGAAATTAACCACCACTTGCCCACTTTAAAGGTGCTTATTGCTTCTTCTTAACTAGACTAATTAAGAATTTGCCAATACCTCAAGTACATATCAAATATCAATCCACAAATATCTAAACTCTATTACTGTATCCATTACAGGTACAATTCTCTTCTAGCAGTATAGGTGCTTCATACAAGCTTTTGCTCACTTTCATAGCTCACCTTCAAACTCAAACATTACTATCAACTCTACCAATTAATCCTAAGCTCCTACAAACAGTGCGTGCCTCAACAAATCGTTTAGTCCCTATAAGTCTACTAAATTCAGATTCTCCATTTTCTTCTGCAAAACTTAATATTAAGGATTTCTTTGTACAATGACTACGCTGTGACTTCCACCACCATTTTCATACTATATATAAAGATTCTCCCAAATAAAGTAAATGGCAATACCCTTTTGACTGTTTCCAACTTCCATATCATTCCCTTTACATTTAGAATACATGGGTCCAATTTAGTTCTTTCCATATAAATATTATCATTAATTATTTCCTTTCCCTTCTTTCCCCTTTAATGCTGACTTCGTTATGCCAAATCAGTCATTTGATCAAGCTAATTACTTCCTTTCTCCTCCTCTTTCTGATATACCAAATGTTGAATACAGATCACTGCACAGCAGTAGTCCTTTGCTCCTTGCTCTGCCATTCAAAAAAACAATCTCTAACGAATCACAAGCGTTTACACTACCATTTTTCCTCTACCTAAGCTAACATTCTACATACCACGCTGTTCAATTACAAACCCAAAGCTTCACTATCATCAACAAAATCCATAATTCCAAGGAAAATGCAAACCGATCTATGCAACAGACATGAATAACGTGCTTTGCACGTTAGCAAGCGACTAGTTCTTTTTAATAAAAACCTTTTTGACACAATAGAATAGAAAGTGGAAACAATGCTTTATAAAATCATTTCGGATACCAAAACATGAACGGCCTCTTACCTTACCCATCAAGTGAAACAAAGCATATAGTCGAACATATATTTCATCGAACAAATTTTGTTTCTTCTATTGGCATTAGAGGTGGCAATTCCAACCCATATTTCTTAACCCGCCCAAATCCGTCCACTTGTAACCCAACCCAACCCGTCCATATTGTGTAATGGGTTGGTAGGGGTTCAACCCGTATCAATCCATATTTTTATGGGTTTAGATGGGTTGAGAGTGGATTTAATATGGGTTAGAATTAAAAATGGTCCAACACACATTTTTCTCTCTCACCCGTACTCTCTCCCGTCATTCCGTCATCTCTGTTTCTATTTCTCGCACTGGCCGGGATGAAGTTGGAACAAAGTAGAGTACTCCATTTCAGAAACCAATCGTACTCTTCACTCTGAAAAATCGACCACACTCTCTCTCTCTCTCTCTCTCTCTCTCTCTAACTGTTGCTACAACAAAACTCAAAAAGTAACGAATTAGATTTAGGATGAGTTTGAATTTAAAAGATAAGTGGCTTATTTTTGTTTTTTTAAAATTTTTTTTTGCATTTATTAATTTTGTGTTAAATTTTTGTGACTTAATGATTCGTCTCGACGAAAGTAATCGAAAAAGTAAAATTTTTTTATCGAAACTCATAATTTTTTTCAAAAAAACGTCTAGTCCACCGTCGACTCTGTCTCCTCCTCCCTCTCCGCCATGGGCGTCCGGAAAGGCCACGTCATCCTCCTCCTCTCTCAAAACTCCATCTTCTTCCTCATCGTATGCCGCTCCGTCATCTCCCTCGGCGTTGTCATTACCACCACTAATCCCCTCAACACCACTCAAGAGATCACCAAGCAAATCGCTGATTCCAAACCCGTTCTCGCCTTCACCACTCCCCCACTACTCTCCAAAATCGCTGACTCGAACCTCCCAATTAATCATACTCATTGGCAAGAAATTTACCGCGAGCGGTAAGACTCCCTTTTGCCTGAATTTTTCGTTTCGTTATTTTTTTCGACTCTTTTGGTTTTTTATTTGAATTTACGTTAAGATTTTTGGATTAATCATTTAAATAATGTGTTTTTTATGCAATAAATTTAGAAAGTAAAGATTACGACAAAAAGCAATTTTTGTGTGTTTTGTTTGTTTTTTTTGAATTTTTGTTAGATTTGAGCGATATTTTTTGAATTAATCATTCGTCTCGACAAGAGGAGTCTAAAAAGTAAAAAATTATGACCAAAAGCAAAAACAAAAGTTCACAACTAAAGACAAATTTAAAAAAACATCAAGTAGCTGTCTTATTTGTCTAACGTGTCGTTTTATTTGAATTTTTTCAATATCAGTCTATATTTTTATACTTTTCCAATTTGTCTCGTCAAGACGAACGATTAACCCCTAAAATTACGACGAAAAGCTAAACAAAAAATTACGAAAAGTTAAAAAAAGAAGAAGAGGAAAACGGGGACAGGGATGAGGATAAGAGAAAAGTTTAAAAAATAAAAAAACGGGGACGGGCAAGAAGAAGGGGAGGGGAAAAGAAAAAAAAAAAAAAAAAGGATAACGGGTCGGGTTTGGCGGGTTTGGGTTTGGCTTGACCCATACTTGACCCGATCCATTTTAACCCGTTTATTATTTGACCCATATTTGACCCGTCCATATTTGACCCGCGACCCGTTTCAACCAGCCCAAACTCGCTCATTTGCCACCTCTAACTGGCATGCATCATAGTCGTCGTATTTATTTCAGCACGAAAGCAAGTGAACCGAATCAATTAGCTAGTCATTGGGTCAACGGACCAGTTGTTTGGCAATAGCAGCCAGGCTGTTTTTTTGACACTTGCTTCGGCTTTTCAAAGAATGAATTAAAAGAGTGAGAACGAGAGATGAAAATTACGCCAAAAATCCATTGGTTAAATTTCTTGTCATCTCTCTCTCTCTCTCTCTCTCTCTCTCTCTCTCTCTCATTTACTACCTTCGAAGAACAACGTATCATGACTGGCTGGGTTGTCTTGTAGTAGTACCATACGAACTTCCTCCAATACCCATCAATATCTCAAATGCCACCTCATGTTTTGTTGGTTGAACCTTAATTAGCAATTGGGCCACTAATTTAATTGGAGATCAATCTCATCTTATCGGCCAACGCTCACTTAAAAACCAGAGATGACGTCTCACATGAATTAACCTATCATTGACATTGATCACACAAATATAAGTGATAGTCCAAACCCAATAAAATAAAATAAATAAATGCTACTTTCTAAGACCCCTACGATCAGAAAACAAGGGAAATTCATTCAGTGTCTCTACGACACCGTCACGTGGTGCTCTCAGATACTATTTTTCCACCATACATTTGTTTCGCCCCCACCACAAAGTGTGTGCAGCCCACACAAATGTGTTGGAGAAGAGATTGGGCACCGACAGTAGTGCCTCAGATAGGGGATGCTATTCGACAGCATCCCTGCAAAGTGGTGACAAGTGGCTGATTCGGCATTCAATATCTCGGCACGGATGGTTCGGATTGAATCTGAGCGCATACAAATCTGAGTCGTCGATTGCTTAGCAAAGATCGGAATCATCGATTTTTGAGATGAATGATCAGATCGACCGCTCTGCATCTACTTTTGCAGGGGTGCTTGACAGCATCCCCATTCCGTGGTGCCCTAGGGCATTGACTAATTACTTGATAACAAGGTATTGGAGCACCACGTCAAGCCATCACCTATTTTCTCTTGTCTTATCTTCAAAAGTTCCCAAACAAAATAATGAAAAATCAGAATGCACAAATTTGGACTTGTTCTCGAATGGATAAGCGAAAGCGATAGTTCAATATTCATGCATCGCACAGGTCGAAAGTTTTATTCAAATACTAGTATTTGTACTTGTTTATAAGGTTATATGCGATGGTACCATCTTCTTTACATTGAAAGCAAAGCCATGTTCACTTTCCTCTGCTTAATCCTTGTGGCTCACGCCCTGCCGGTGATCCCTGTTTCATCACAGGACAAGAACATATTCCTATTGGCCGGACAGAGCAACATGGCCGGCGAGGGAGGCGTGATCAACGGCATCTGGGACGGCTTCGTGCCACCCGAATGCAGACCCAACCCGTGGGTCCTCCGCCTGGCCGCAAACCTCACGTGGGTTCCCGCGGCCGAGCCGCTCCACAAGGACATCGGCGGCGTGAACGCAGCCATCGGGGTGGGGCCCGGGATGTCGTTTGCTAATTCGGTGTTGGCTCGCGACCCGAGCCTCGGGGTGGTGGGATTGGTGCCCTGTGCGTACGGCGGGACCAAGATAAGTCAATGGGGTCAGGGAAGCTTTTTGTACGACCAGTTGGTGAGTAGGGCTAGAGCCGCCGTGCGAGGCGGCGGAGGAAAGATCCAGGCGATGCTGTGGTATCAGGGGGAGAGTGATGCGGTGTTATTGGAGGACGCGGAGTTATACAAGGGTCGATTGCAGAAGTTTTTCCAGGATCTTAGACTTGATTTGCAATCTCCTTCACTACTAATAATTCAGGTACTCTAAATGATCAGTTACTTACAATCTTTATAAGCCATGATAATTCAGGTATGCATGCTATAAGTAGGACTGCAAACGAATCGAGCAGCTTGTGAAACAAGCCGAGCTCGAGTTTTCAGCTCGTTTAGTAAATGAGCTGAGTGGAGCTCGACTCGATTAAAGAGACTCGTTTAATAAATAACTAAACTCTGTTCGTTAAGGCTCGAGCCAAGGGTGGAACCAGGAATGAATTCTGCCCTGGGGTAACTCAAAAAAAATTTCGGTGGGCAAAACCATGTATATAATATGCATACAGGAAATCTCTAAGAAATAAGGCTTTAATTCATTCCATGCACACTGCATATTGCTAACACCATCATACCATTGAAGTTTGTGTATTGTGAATGTTCAAATTGTAACGAGTGAGGATATCGAATATCTATTTCTTAAAAAATTAGTGCAATTATGTCTTTAACATGCACTATATACAAAAAATGCTCCCAAACCCTTGAACATCTACAAATCTCAAAACAAATCTAAAAAATGCTCCAGATTTTTTCTTTGTTCCATTATAATTTAAATCTAAAAGAGTAAGATTGTAAGAACCAACATTTTAAAATTTAAACACACAAGTCAATGTTTTGCATCAACTAAATCAATAAAAATCTAAGCACACAAGCCATTGTTCTGCATTTAACAATATAAAAGCAAATCTGAGCATACCTGTCAGTGTTCTGCATTTAACAATATAAGTACAAATTTAAGCACACTAACCAGTGTTATATATTTGACAACACAGATACAAATCTAGTGGGAGGGGTCGGGCTAAAAGAAAAAATGAATTGGACTAAAATTATTTGTCCTAAACTTTTACATATAATTTTTATTGTTTTTTTTTTTTTTCTGAAAGGACCTAGGCTATAGCCCACCTTAGCCCATGCATGCTTCCGCCCTTGGCTCGAGCCGAGATCGAGCTCAAATTTTTAACTCATTTAGTAAACGAGCCGAGCTCGAACTCGACAAAGCTCGGGCTCACTCGGCTCTTTTACAGCCCTTGCTATAAGTCACATATTCCACATAAACATTTGGTACATAACTTTTGCTAGTATAACGTTAGCAGAAAATTGAACCTTTTTTTCATGGTTGTTATTTGTAGGTGGCATTAGCATCAGAATCAGCAGGACCTTATACCGAGAAAGTGAGAGAAGCCCAGTTGGGGCTAGACCTTGCGAATGTCAAATGTGTTGATGCCAAGGGACTGGAGCTGCAACCAGACAACTTGCACTTAAGCACTCCAGCACAGGCTCAGCTCGGGAAGATGTTGGCCGGTTCATTCCTCCAGAACCGGCCCGGCCCCCTCACAAATAACTAGTGCCCCCAAAAGATTTCGTAATTACGTCAGTGACCTCCCCTCAAGAGATGTTAAAAGTTCGTGAGTGTTTGTTGAATTTTCAAAGGTTAGATGATGATACTGGTTTTGAAAGGTCCTTGATGGTGATGGCATATGGGTTTTGCTTCTATGGTGGAAATTAGAAATCAAATATGTTTGCATAACTTTTATAGTTTGTGAAATAGTTGTTTTGAACAACATTTGTAAAATAATAGAAAACATTTTGTTTTTAATATTTTAAACTCCGTTCTTGATTTGGGCCGCAGATGGACAATAAAAAGATTTTCCCATCAGAGATCAGGATAAGAACAGAGATGGGTGATGGGATTCGGGGACTAGAGACGGCGGTAATATCCATCCCCGCCTCAACCAGTTCCCATGCACATAAACACACTTAGAAACAAGATTGTCATTCTTTTGGATTTACAGCTATATTGGATCCAGATTCTCACTAGTTACCTGCAAAATCAATCGGCTAATAATTGGCTAATCAATCGGCATAATCAATTGGCTAATAATTTTCATATAAATAATATTTTTCTGACATTATCAACTAAGAAGAAGACAGGAGTAAAATATGCCGTTTCCATGATCGATTACAACAGCCAATTATCGAATAGGGTTCGTTAAATATGTCTGCATTTGTTTTTTCGAACTGGGTAGGATTAGTTGATCAGCTATTAGTACCAAGATAATAAAATAATCTTCCTTCCTGCTCTTTGATGACTCATCAGACTGAGCTAATTTACTCACATCTCAACTAATCTTGGGGTTCAATCTCACCGCTTACTTGCGATGAGACCAATTCAAATCAAAGTTAAACTCTGTATGGACTGACCCCAGATGAGTTAACAATGCCAAAAATGTTTCAAACTTGAGACCATAGCAAGAAGCAAACACCTAGATCTTAGGTGCACCTGGCCAATCCCTTGGGCTGGATTAGAGATGACAATCTAAACCCATATTTTTTTAACCAGCCCAATCGATCCGCGCATTTATAACTCAATCCAACCCGCTCATATTATATAACGGGTTGATATGGGTTCAACCCATATAAATCTATATTTACGTGGAGTTTAGATGGGTTGAAAATAAATTCAATATGAGTTTTAATTAAAAAAACCCATTCTGCACCAGAGTTGTTTTACTACTGAAATCCCGTAACTTGTTTTCCGAATATTTGTTCACAACCTCTTACCCCACGCGTCACGCTTGAAGTGTGCGCATTGTACATGTCAGCGTCTCTCTCTCTCTCTCTCTCTCTCTCTCTCTCAATTGAGACAGTTTCTTCCTCTACGTGCTTCAGAGATTCCAAACCCCAGTTCTGTTATCAAAGAGTTTCCGATCGAGGAAGTATGGATGCCGCGGATTGGCAACTCTTAACATCATATTGTTTCCTTGTGACGTTTCTCAAATTACTGATCAGTGGTCTCGATGATCTAACCTCACAGGCTCTCGCAAATTGATTGAAACTCATACTAATTTTCTTTTGGCTTTATTCAAAAATTTATGAGTTTCGATCATTATTTTTTACTTTTCTAATTCCTCCTAACGAGATGAATTAATAAGTCACAACAGTTTAACACCAAACAAACAAATTCAAAAAAAATTAATAGAAACAAGAAAAAAGTCACTTAACTTTGGGGTGCTGTAGTGGGACCCGGGGGTTCTGTAGTGCACCCCCGCACTACACGTATAGTGCGGCCAATCTGGCCTTCAAAATTTTGATAGAGAATTTGATTAGGATTCTTTGAGGTTAACCTTATCTACTACTAGTATATAGAAGTATCAACAGTGCTACTTGCACATATTTTTGTGCACATATCATATATATACATTTTTGTGGGGCCCATATCGGGGTCCCACAAAATTTGCCCTGCAATTTCTGAGAAAGCCCTTACCGATATCCGTTGGAGTTGATTTTTTACGGAAACCCTCCAAAAAATACTTTAAAAAAGATGAGCGGTTCGGATCATTTTGTGAGACCCCAATATGGGCCCCACAAAAATATATGTGCACAAAAATATTTGTGAGAATCATTATATATTTTTTACGAATTTTGACATTTTCAAGCCAACTCGGCTTTCGACTCGGCTCATTACTATTTGTTATCCGTGTTGCTTTTTGAAGCATTCACAAAGTGGACTCATGTTCAACCCATACCAGGGGAAGACTAGAAGAGAAGAAAGGGGAAAAGAAGGAAAAGGGAAAGGAAAAAAAAAAAACGGGGCGGGGCGGGGCGGGGCGGGTTTAGGTTTGAGTTTGACATGACCGGCACTTGCTTCGGCTTTTCAAAGAATGTAAAGAGATGAAAATTACGCCAAAAATCCATTGGTTAAATTTCTTGTCATCTCTCTAGCTCGCATCCACCTTTTAAGAACAACGTTCCATGACTGGCTGGGTTGTCTTGTACTAGTACCACACGGACTTCCTCCAATACGGCAATACCCATCAATATCAAATGCCAACCCATGTTTTGGTTGGACGTCCTTAGCAATTGGACCACTATAATTTGGAGATCAATCTCATCTTATTGGCCAAACGCTCACTTAAAACCAGAGATGACGTCTCACATGAATTAACCTATATATCATTGACATTGATCACACAAATATAAGTCGTAGTCCAACCCCAATAATAAATAAATAAATAAATGCTACTTTCTAAGACCCCCATGATCAGAAAACAAGGGAAATTCATTCTGTGTCTTTGCGATACCGTCACGTGGTGCCCTCAAGTACTATTTTTCAATCACACATTTGCTTGGCCCCCACCACAAAGTGTGTGGAGCTCACACGAATGCGTGATGGAGAAGAGATTGGGGCACCGGCAGTGGTGCCCCGGACCCTGCAAAGTGGTGGTTGATTCGGCCGTTCAATATCTCAGCATGTATGGCTCGGATTGAATCTAAGCGCATACAAATATAAGTCATTAATTGCTCGGCAAAGATCCGAATCATAGATTACCGAGATGAACATCTGGATCGACCGCTTGGCAGCATCCCCCATTCCGTTGTGCCCTGGGGCACTGACTAATTACTCGATAAAAATGAAAAATCCCCCAACTTTGTCCCACGCACATGGCAAACGGCCGAGGAAAAAAAAAACTGTCTTCTCACATGTACGCGACAGTTAACATTCACACTCACAACCAGCCCACGTTATCTTCTTCCGCTATTTCCCTCCACCTGCCATTGTAAAACTCTCCTCATACACCATTCCTGTACACATCAAACAAAAAAAAAGCCATCCAAACAAAAGAGCAATTGATTGCCATCCATTTTTCCCCCCCAATATCGGTCCCGCCCCCGTTCTTGACAGAACCGTCCCACCCCCCGCCCTTGACAGAAATGTAGGACTACTCCTCATTCACTCTTTTACTCTCTTTGTTTTGTATTTTCTAATCTAAAATCCTCTCTTTCATCTATTATTTTTCAGAGGCAAGGTTCAGAAGAGGCGAGGAGTCAATTGTTGATTACGACCGTTCTTGACAGAACCGTCCCACCCGCCGCCCTTGACAGAAATGTAGGACTACTCCTCCTTCACTCTTTTTTTTTTTTTTGTATTTTCCAATCTAAAATCCTCTCTTTCATCTATTGTTTTCACAGGCAAGGTTCAGAAGAGGCGAGGAGTCAATTGTTGATTACGACCGTTCTTGACAGAACCGTCCCACCCCCCGCCCTTGACAGAACCATAGGACTACTCCTCCTTCACTCTTTTACTTTCTTTTTTTTGTATTTTCCAATCTAAAATCCTCACGGATAGTAGCTATGACTCGAACCGAACATTCCACAGCGGATTGGGAGCCCCTATGGTCACGCCCAAGGGGGGTTGCTACGCCGGTCGCCCCCTCCTACCCTTTTGAGGATCAAAAAAAAAAAATTCTAAAATCCTCTCTTTCTTCTATTGTTTTTCAGAGGCGAGGTTCAGAGGCAAGGTTCGATCAGAAGAGGCGAGGAGTCAATTGTTGATTACGAACCTTCAAGGGTTTCTTAAATTCAACTAAGTAAGTTGATTTCCTCTGTATTTTTTTACACTTACAATGTTTAGAGGTGACTGCAGTAATTGGATTCTATTTTTTTGCCAAGAACCTTGGCGAAAATGGGGCCTAAATGGTTAGGCTGTTTTACAACTAAAATCTCAAATCTGTTAGTAAGAATCCACATTGAAGTCAAATCCCTTATTCTGATAAGGTTTCCAAGATAATTGAAAACTCCTCTATTAAGTCACCAAATACAAACATAACCGGAAAAAAATCTGATAGGCGCGCGGAATTCATGAATTTTAAGCGCCTAAGTAGGGAAATTAGCGCGTTAGACGTGCAATTAATTCTCATTTTCCATTTAATGCGTGCACGTGGTTGGTTTTTGTGTTTGTGCTTAATGTGCAGGAAATTGAGATGTTTTGGCGCAAATGAGAGGTATCCGGAAAGGCCGTGATGGAGTTCGAGAGCAAGGAGGGCCGTGGAGACTAAGTGTTGGACACAAATTCGTGAAAAGGTGAACAAAACCTTAGTGAGCGCTACAGAAGATTTGGTAGAGCGCTCAAAAGTGGCGCAAAATGGGGCACGAAGTGACCAGAGAGATGGCGAGCGCTACACCATTTTTGGTGTAGCGCTACCTAAGGCATTAATGGTCAACGGCTAAACGGCGAGTCAACTCGGTCAACACAGCTTAAGGGGTTAGGTAGCGCTACACCCTTTTTGGTGTAGCGCTACCGGTGGCTTAGCAGGCCTAGAAACGGCGCCGTTTTGGTCGTCCGGGATCCGATTTCGATTTGTTTTAGGATTTTTAATTGTAATTAATAGGGGTTAGTATAAATACCCCTTTTTAACTCAGAATTAGGTTACGTACGTTTTTACTTAGGTTTTTAGCAGCTTTTAATAACAACGTTTTGTTTATTTTTGCATCGCTTTTAACTTTTTGGTTGCAGTTCTTCTAGTTCTAGTACGAGATTCAAGTTTTCTTCAGTTCTGTTCCGAATTTCCAGCATCGGATTGGTGTTTTTGCTTCATTAATCAATAGTTGCTTCAGTTTAATTGTGGTATCCGGTCTTCTTGCTATTTCGATTATTTAAATATGTTTAGATTTAGGTTTTCTCTTATTTTTGTTATTGCATTCATTATAATCATGTGTGAGTAGTCGCATAGGGTGCAGCCGCGGGATAGAAGCGTCACGTGGCTAGTCCAATCATTGTTTTACCTCGTGGCTGAATAAATTCAATTTTGAGCAGTTTTAGGAAACGAAATCCTTCTAACGAACGAACCCAGGCATTGCCAGATTTCGAATGCGCACGGAAATTGGTGACAGGTGGTGCGCATTCGTTAGGGAATATTTTCCAATTCTAAAATCAGTAAATCGAATCATTGTGGCCCGAGTAAACATTGGTTAGGCTAGTTGCAGACGCTGGGTTCCCACGGCTGCGCTCTCATTTTTAATTCATTAGTGGTCAATTTCTTTCTTCAGTAATTAGTTAATCAAACCAGTCAAACAAGGGATGGCTACCTAAGAGCCAATTAAAACTAGAATTCAACACTTTTGAGTCAGCACCGTCCGTCCGTCTCTGTGGTTCGACTCCGGTACTTCCGGAATTATTGTGCTACACTGATCGAGAGTCCTACGCTTGAGACGCGTTTTTAGTTTAATTTTATTAACACCCGGTCGGTCAAGCAAAATCAAAATAATGCCATACAGGAATATTTTATGATTTTGGAAGTCGATCTGATAAGGTGTATATGGAGGAATTAAGTTATATGGGATTTGGAATCTAATCTCTTCCTGCTTATTGCCGATATATACATGCAGTGGTTGGATTCTATTTTTTTGCCATTCAATCCCTATTCACAAAGAAATACCTATCCTCTTTGCTTATTGTAGGTCATAGAGACAACTTGAAATAAATTGACCATTGCTATCGCATGAAGTTTAAAAAAAAAAATTCGGTTACAATTGATATAATGTTAAAACTGATCATTTTAAATATTAAAAAGCATGATCCTACTAATGATAAATACTCCATCCGTCCCTTTTTAAGTGTCCTGCTTCGTAATTCCAACTTATTAAAAATACATCATCATTATACCTTTCACATCAACTTTTTCCTCCACTTTTCCTACTTACTCATCATCATTACACTTTTGCTTATTAACTTTTTAAAATGGAATCTACTTTTAGGGATAAAATAGACAATGCACCAACTTTTACCCACTAACTTTACAAAATGGATACTTATTAAGGGACAGCCTAAAATAGAATACCGGACTCTAAAAAAGGGACGGAGGGAGTACATTTTATCATTTTAAAATACTGTTAAAAACTTTGGTTACAATTGGTATAATGTTAAACCTGATGGAATCACATGTACAACCATAGATATAACGTCCTGATATTTGGAACCAATTTTTAACAATCAAATATATGGAACTAGCATTTGTGCCATGTTCCATGCACAGGATCACCATTACGGGGTACCCCAAATTTAATTTCCACCGCACATGTTTTTTGGTGTATAAAATAAGACTAATGCTAGCTAGCTTGCATCGAACATAAAACCGAAAAAAATATTAAACTATTTTTCTTATCATCTAGAGTTGTGCCCATTCCATTGAAAGGACATGGAACGGGCACAACGCTAGATGATAAGAAAAATAGTTTAATATTTTTTTCGGTTTCATGTTCGATGCAAGCTAGCATTAGTCTCATTTTATACACCAAAAAACATGTGCGGTGAAAATTAAATTTGGGGTAACCCGCAATGGTGATCCCGTGTATAGAACGGGCACAAACGCTTGTATTATCCTATGGAAAAGGGGAGCGGTGCAAAACGAAGTGTTCATTACCTGATCCACCAACTGAGCTAGGAGGCAATTTCAAGAGGAAGCACGTGGAAATTCTAAAGTTAAAGTAAGCGCCCATCCTTTTTCCCTAGTTTAATTTTCCAAAGATATGAAATACACACCAGGATGATGCCAAGCACCCCCTACCAAGTGGGGTGCCGAGCGGCATCCGGTCCTTCATCTTGGCATGGACGATTCGGATTAAATCTAAGCACATAAACCGTCCATTGCTCGCCAAGATCTAAGCCGTCGATTTCCGAGATATCGATGAACAGCCGAATCGGCACCGCTGCCAAGCACCCCTACTTGGCAGCATCTCCCAATCCGTTCGAAACGAAATTGTGAAAACGTGAATGCAAAATTTTAGACATG
The DNA here is from genome assembly GCA_019656275.1 of Rhododendron kiyosumense. Lineage (NCBI taxonomy): Eukaryota > Viridiplantae > Streptophyta > Magnoliopsida > Ericales > Ericaceae > Rhododendron > Rhododendron kiyosumense. The sequence continues at coordinate 71,009 of BPLS01031463.1, forward strand.
TTCACGACCAAATAAATATAGTCAATTATTTATGAATTACACGATGCAAGCTTTTTATAATAGACGTGGATGTGTTTATAACGTTGTGCGATCGTCATCCTTATTAACATTGACTAAAGTGTCACAAACCAAACCAATGCTCCCTATCCTTTGGTTAATTCTTCTGGCAAACGCGGTGTCCCCTTCCTCATCACAAGACACGAACACATTCCTGCTGGCCGGACAAAGCAACATGTCTGGCCACGGCGGCACAACCAACGGCACCTGGGATGGCGTTATCCCACCCGAATGCGCCCCCAACCCGTAGATCCTCAGCCTGGCCCCAAACCTCACGTGGGTTCCCACGGCCGAGCCAAATCAGCCACTCCACAGGGACATCAACGTGAACATCACGTTCGGGGTGGGCCCGGGATGTCGTTTGCCAATTCGGTATTGGCCAAAGACCCGAGCATCGGCATGGTGGGATTTGTGCCCTGTGCATTAGGCGGGTCCAACATAAGTAGTTGGGGTCAGGGGAGTTTTTTATATGACCGGTTAGTGAGCAGGGCTAGAGCTGCCATGCAAGGCGGAGGGAAGATCCAGGCGATGCTATGGTAGCAGGAGGAGAGTGATACGGAGTTACAAGACGACGCGGAGTTTTACATGGGGCAACTAGTGAAGTTCTTTCAGGATCTAAGATGCGATCTCGAGTCTCCTTCACTACTAATAATACAGGTACACTGATTGGGCTACTTTCCAGAATTCACATCTTAGTATTGATTCATTTGGATGAGTCAATCCTACACACCCATGTGGCCGACCCCAATTGATTGCGACACAAGACTCGATTTGGTTTTGGTTAGTCGATCATAAAAACTCAAATAAATCTCAGCAGTCGGTACACAACAGAATTGACAATAGACTTTCCGGTAAGAAATTGCTGAGCTTCATAAATACCAACATGGATGTTCTCACTTGGGCCCCCTCCGTGCCAATGGGCCTTTGGCTCAGCGACATAGAGAGGTCTCAGATTCGAGTAGATGGAGCTAAGTCCAGCTTGCTGTTGAAGCTTTTGTAATATGGTTTACCGACTCACCAACACTACCTTGGCCACAAGAAAGAGCATACAATATTACCAGTTGGAAGAGTTGGTCTTTTGGTATTAAGGAAGTATAAAATAAAAAGGACCTGGACCATGCTCGGATCAAGCATAGCTACAAGAATCCTGACACGGCTCTGGGCAGGACATGACCGGGGACAAATTTGACCCTTGTAATATATGCACAAAGTGTCTGTTCTCTAAAAAGTTTACCACTAAAATAGCGGCCTTAAAATCCTTCAAAAGTCGAGGAACAGTACTCAAGAGACATCATGCCACGAAAAAAATGAAAACTACGAGCAAATAGCAAGTGAGAGGATCCCAGTTGAAAATGTACATGATCCATAACAATCTTATGATTTTTGTTGGTAGGTTGCATTGGCATCAGCACAAGGCCCTTTTCTTGAGCAAGTGAGAGGAGCCCAGTTGGGATTAGACCTTGAAAATGTGAAATGTATTGATGCCCAGGGATTGGAGCTAGAACCGGACAACCTGCACCTAACCACTCGAGCAGAGGTTCAACTCGGTATGATGTTGGCTGATTCATTCCTCCAGACCCAGTCAAACCCCCCTTGAGAATAATGTCTCCCAGAAGATTTCGTAAATTACGTCAGCGACCTTCCCCACAATCCCCCTGTAATTAATTCTTTGATTCTTAGCGAGAAAAAAAAAAAGTTGAAATATCAACATCAATTGAGGGACACATTATAGGGGAGGCATTCAATTTTCCTGGCCAATTGCGTCGTGCATTTGGTGGGAGCGTCGGACCACTTCTATGCATTTAGTGGCTCCAACGATCTTTGAGTTGGTCAGATCTCGATTAATTTTTCATAAATCAAAATACATTATTTTTATGATTCAATCCCACAATCTTTTAGCATTTTGAATACCCTTTATATCAATATAAAGTACGCTTCGTTCTGGTTTAATGTGGGTGTGATTCAAGGATTTTCCCAGTATAGGTTATTTTTCGACAAGTTGAGGGTAAAATTATCATATCTTTTGACGTATAAGCAATTTGGGAGTCAAACTAATTTGGTTAATGAGAAAGCAGGATAGACAAGCTTTCCATCGGTTCAAACCATGTGCAAATCGGAGTTCGGGAGTGCCTGTGACAAGGCCGCAAAGTTTGGTTAGTTTTGAAATTTCAACGTCGCGCGTGGGCGCCATAAAATGTGCCTGGGGCGCATGCATTTGCGCCTGAGGCATATTAAAACTCGAAATTTGTTCGAACTTTAGAGATTTATTCAAAATACTTCCGAACTCCGATTTTCGCAAGGTTGGAACCGTTATAAAACTTGTTGAGTGCGATTTTTAACCCAAGTAGTTTAAATCTTAAACTACTTGTACATTAAATAATATGACCAATTTACCCTCAGAGAGTTGAAAAGTAAATTATTTCAGTAAAAAACTCGTATTTCCCTCATTTTTAATTAGATAAAGACCTATTGTATATCGATAATGAGGATTTTGAAAGTACTAAAAGTTGGTGAAATTCAATCATAAAAATAATTCTTTTTGTTTTATGAAAATTGGATAGTAAGAAGATTACAAACCTCATCGGAGTACTACCACTACTCCACCCCCAACATTGTCACCATAATACAACAACCCCTCCACCTCCATCCCCTTCACCACCTACACCAACATAACTTCACCATCACTACCACCGCACTTCCACTCTGCTACCACCATTGGCATTGCATCTCAACCCTATCACCTCCGTTTTCATTTAACCACTGTCACAAACACACACGGCCACGACTTCACTACGACAACGATCACACCACCCCATGCAACACCACCACGACTACTACACTTCCACATCATCATCATTTTAGGACCACATAACCATAGGCCTCCACTCCACCATTGGAACCCTTATTTACTTCACCACTACCATTGACATTAATTATTTTACCGGCATTACCAATTCAACAAAAATTGAGAATAACGATTGAGAATATTCTTGATGTTTTCAATCTACAGCCACCACATTTCAAGTGTGACTTTGATCAATGCCACCACAACGAATTGAGACCTTAGTAGGAAACAAATCGAATAAAATGAGGGAGATGTGAGTTTTTTACTGAAAAATCAAAAGGAGAACAAGAGTAGTGATAGGGTTAGTTATATGGACAGAGCTTCTTCTCTGCATTCAATTTTCCTAGTTGCATCGTGCATTTGGTGGAAGCATCGGACCATTTCTATGCATTTAGTGGCTCCGACGATCTTTGAGTTGGTCTAATCTCGACTAATTTTTCATAAAAAAAACATTTATTTTTATGATACGATCACACCATGTTTTACTACTTTGAATACCCTTTCTATCAATATAAAGTAGGTTTTGTTCTGGTTTAATGTTGGTGTGATTTAATGATTTTCCCAATATAAGTTATTTTTCGACCTAATGAGTTTTTTTTTTTGTCAACATACAGAGTTGTTTTCCAACGCCAAAATGTCGTTTGTTATCATTGCATACAGATTCCTTTAGTTTATCAACTGTATGTAGGGATTGGGTTGCTTATATGGACAGAGCTTCTTCTCTGCATTCGGCTTTTCCAGTGGCATTTGGTGGGAGCGTCAGACCACTTCTATGCATTTAGTGGCTCCGACGATCTTTGAGTTGGTATGATATCGACCAATTTTTTAGAAATCAAAATATATTATTTATGTGATTCAATCCCACAATCTTTTAGTACTTTAAATACCCTTTCCATCAATATAAGTAGGTTTCGTTCCGGTTTAATGTCAGTGTGATTAAAAGATTTTCCCAAAACAAGTTATTTTTCGACCTGTAGAGTGTAAAATTATCATGTCATTTGACGTATAAGCAATTGGGAGTCAAACTAATTTAGTTAGAAAGTAGGCTAGAAAAACTTTCCAACTGTCCAAACCACGTACAAACTGGAGCTTGGGAGTGCCTGTGACAATGCTGCAAAGTTTGGTTATTTTTGAAGTTTCAAGGTCGTGCCTAGGCGCAATAGAATGCGCCTGGGGCGCCTGGAATTGCGCCTGAGGTGCATTGAAACTTGAAAATTGTTCAAACTTTGAGGGTTTATCCCGGACATTCCCGAATTCTGATTTTCGCAACGATGGAATTGTTTAAAAGCTTGTTGAGTTTAATTTCTAACCCAAGTAGTTTAAAATCTAAAATTATTTGTACATTAAACGATATGACCAATATACCCTCAGAGAGTTGGAAAGTAGCATCTCTCTCATTTTAAATCGGATAAAGACCTACTATATAACAATAAAAAGGATTTTCAAACTATTAAAAGATGGCGAAATCCAATCATAAAAATAGTAATATTTATTTTATGAGAATTGGATAGTGAGCATACTACAAAGCTCATCGGAGTACTATCACGAATTTATCCCAGACACTCCCAAACTTCAATTTTTGAAAGGTTGGAATCGTTAAAAAGCTTGTTGAGTCTAATTTCTAAACCAAGTAGTTTAAAATCTAAAATTATTTGTACATTAAAGGATATGGCCAATTTACCCTCAGAGAGTTGGAAAGTAGTAAATTATTTAATTTAGGTAAAAAATTCGCTTCTTCCTCTTCTTAAATCGGATAAAGACCTACTATATAACAATAAAGAGAATTTTCAAAGTACTGAAAGATGGCGAAAATCCAATCATAAAAATAATAAAATTTATTTTATGAGAATTGGATAGTAAACAAACTACAAAGCTCATCGAAGTACTACCACCACTCCACCACCAACAATGTCACCATAATACAACCCCTCCACCACCATCCAGTCACCACCTACACAAACATCACTTCACAACTACTACCACCACACTTCCACTATGCTACCATCGTTGACACTGCATCTCAACCCTACCACATTCGTATTCATTTAACCGATACCACAAACACGGCCACGACTTCACCAACACGATGATCACAACTCCACATGCAACTCCACCACGATTACTACACTTCCACATCACCGTCATTTTTGCACCACATAACCACCGCCCCTCCACTCCACCATCATAACTCTTACTTTTTTTACAATCTTTGAGTTGGTCTAAATTCGACCAAATTTTTATTAATTAAAATCTATTATGTTTTTGGTTTCATCCCACGACGTACATTTTAGGACTTTAAATACGCTCTTCATTGATATAACATAGGTTTCAATTCGGTTTAAAATTAGTGTGATTCTAAGATTTTTTTCAAGAATAATATATTTTTCAATTTGTTGAGGGTAAAATTGTCATTATCTTTTGATGTATAAGTAATTTTGGCTCAAACTAATTTTGGTAAGAAAGTAGGTTAGACAAGCTTTCCAACGGTTGAATTCAAAATCCAGACTGCCCGTGGTAAGTAGGGTTGTAAATAAACTGAATCATTCGCGAACTGTTCAAGGCTCGGTTCGGTAAGAGCTCGTTCGAGTTCGATTCGTCTGCTAAATGAATTGAACCTGAACCTCAATTCTAGGCTCGTTCCATAAATGAGCTGAACCTGATCCTAACGGTATTCAGCTCGGTCAGGTTCGCGAACTTATACTTAAATTTAATTAATAATTCAATAGAGGTTTATTTTTAAATATAAAAAATTTTAAGGTTGTATATATAATTCAATACTTATTTTTCTCCAAAATTCTATACGATCAATGAGAGAGTTTGGGTTTGCTTGAGTTTAATGAGCTGAGCCGAATCAAATATGAGTCTTGACGAGCTTAATTCGAGCATAGATTCAGCTTGGCTCGATTCATTTGTGTTTAACGAGCCAAACTCGAGTCAAGATGTTCAAGTTCGATTCGGATTTGAGCCGAATTCGAGCTAGATTATTACCTTAACGAACCCAACCGAGCCAAACCCGAGCCGAACTCAAGCCAGACTAGTACCTTAACGAACCCAACTGAGCCGAATCCGAGCCTTGAAAAATTTTAACAAGCCGAACTCGAGCCAAGTTGTTTAGGCTCGAATCGAACTCGAGCCAAACTCATACCTTAACGAACCCGAGCCGAACTTAACAGGGTTCGGCTCGATTCGGTTCATTTACAGCCCTAGTGGTAAGACCACAAAGTTTGGTCGATTTTGAAATTTCTAGAATCCACCCGGGGAGCAATGGAAGGGGCCTGGGGCGCATGGAATTTGCACCTAAGCGCATTAAAACTCCATAGTTGCTCAAATTTTGCCAGTTTATCCCAAACACTCCATAACTCCGATTTTCGTGAGGTTGGAACCGTTAAAATATTGCTTTTCGAGTCTACTTTCTAACTCAAGTAGTTTGAATCTAAAATTATTTGTATATCAAAAGATATGACCAACTTATCGTTAAAGAGTTGAGAAGTAAACTATTTCAGTAAAAATTCCACGATTCCCCTGTAATTAATTCTTTGATCGTTATAGTTAAAAAAAAATTGAAATATATCATCAGTTGAGGGATGAGTTATTGATGGGAAGGAACAAAATTGATGAAAGGAACCCATGAGAAGATTTTGTCCAACCAAGTCACAGGAAGTTAGTACCGTTTGTTTGTTTTTTTTGTGTCAACATACAGAGTTATTTTCCACAGCCAATTGATCAATCCCGTTAGATATTGTTGCATACATATGCCTCCATTATATCAAATGTATATAGGGATAGGGATCAAAAGGGAGATTTGGTGATAGGTCCACTATAGAGATTTCATAAGTGGACAGCTTCTTCTCTACAATCGGTTTTCCCAGTCGTGTCATGTGTTTGGTGGTAGCGTCGCTCACTTCTATGCATTTAGTGGCTCCGACGATCGTTGAGTTGGTGTAATCTCGACTAATTTTTCATAAACCAAAAAAAATATTATTTTTATGATTTGATCACACCATGTTTTAGTACTATGAAAACCCTTTTTATCAATATAAATTAGGTTTCGTTCCAATTTAATGTTGGTCTGATTCAATGATTTTCCTAGTATAAGTTATTTTTTGTCTTGTTGAGTGTAAAATTATCATTTCTTGTAACGTATAAATTGGTTAGAAAGTAGGCTACACAAGCTTCCCAACGGTTCAAAAAACGTGCAAATCGGAGTTCGGGTGTGTCAAGGACAAGACCACAAATTTTGGTTGGTTTTGAAATTTTAAGGACGCGCCTGGGGTGCATAGAACTGCGCATTGAAACTCAAAAATTGGTAAAACTTTGCGCGTTTATCCCGGACACTCCCAAACTCCAATTTTCGTAAGTAAGATTTAAACTGTTAAAAAGCTTCTTGAGTCTAATTTGTAACCCATGCAGTTTAAATCTAAAAGTATCTGTACATTAAATGATATGACCAATTTACCCTCAGAGAGTCAAAAAGTAAATTATTTCGGTAAAAAACTCGCATCTCCCTCATTATAAATCGGATAAACACCTATTATATATCGATAAAGAAGATGTTCAAAGCACTAAAGTTAGTGAAAACCAATCATAAAAATAATAAAGTTAAGTTTACGGATAGGGTTAGATATATGGACAGAGCTGCTTCTATGCTTTTGATTTTTCCAGTTGCGTTGTGCATTTGGTGGTAGCGTCGGACCACCTCTGTTTTTCGACATGCGGAGCAAATCATATTGGGAAAACCGAATACTTCCCCTGTAATGTATCCCTCAACTGATGTTTATATTTCAAATTTTTTTCCCTCACTAAGAATCAAAGAACTAATTATAGGGGGATTGTGGGGAAGGTCGCCCTCTATCATGATGATGAAGTAAATAAGGGTTCTGATGGTGGAGGGAAGGCCCGTGGTTTTGTGGTCCTAAAATGATGATGATGATTTGGAAGTGTAGTAGTCATGGTGGTGTTGCATGCGGTGGTGTGATCGTCGTGACAGTGAAGTCGTGGGCACGCGTGTATGTGACAGTGGTTAAATGAAAAAGAAGGTGGTAGGGTTGAGATGCAGTGCCAAAGGTGGTAGCAGAGTGGAAGTGTGGTGGTAGTGATGGTGAAGTTATGTTCGTGTGGGTGGTGAAGGGATGGAAGAGGAGGGGTTGTATTATGGTGACAATGTTGGTTATGCAGTGGTACTAGTACTACTACGAAGAGGTTTGTAGTCTTCTTACTACCCAATTTTCATAAAACAAAAAGAATTGTTTTATGATTGGATTTCACCAACTTTTAATACTTTCAAAATCCGCGTTTTCAATAAACAATAGGTCTTTATCCAATTAAAAATGAGGGAGATTCAAGTTTTTTACCGAAATAATTTACTTTTCAACTTTTTGAGGGTAAATTGGTCATATTTTTTAATGTACAAATTGTGTAAGATTTGAACAACTTAGGTTAGAAACTACACACCACAAGCTTTACAACGGTTCCAACCTTGCGAAAATCGGAGTTCGGGAGTATCCGGAAAAAAGCTCCAAAGTTCGAACAAATTTCTAGTTTCAATGCGCCTTAGGCGCCCATGCATGCGCCCCAGGCGCATACTTTGCCACCCAGGCGCAACGTTGAAATTTCAAGACTAACCAAACTTTGCAGGCTTGTCACGGGCAATCCCAATCTCCGATTTGCTCGTGATTTGAACCGTTGGAAAGCTTGTCTATCCTTCTTTCTCATTAACCAAATTAGTTTGACTCCCAAATTGCTTATACGTCAAAAGATGTGATAATTTTACCCTCAACTTGTCAAAAAATAACCTATACTGGGAAAATCCTTGAATTACACCAACATTAAATCAGAATGAAGCCTAATTTATTTTGTTATAAAGGATATTCAAAATGCTAAAAGATTGTGGGATTGAATCATAAAAGTAATGTGTTTTGGTTTACGAAAAATATGTCGAGATTAAACCAAGTGAAAGATCGTTGGAGCCACTAAATGCATTGCGGTGGTTCGACGATACCACCAAATGCATCACGCAATTGGGAAAACCGAATGCCTCCCCTGTAATGTATCCCTCAACTGATGTTTATATTTTAAAAAAAATTTCCTTGCTAAGAATCAAAGAGCTAATCATAGGAGGATTGTGGGGAAGGTCGCCCTCTATCATGATGATGAAGTAAATAAGTGATCCGATGGTGGAGTGGAGGGCTGTGATTTTGTGGTCCTAAAATGATGATGATGATTTGCAAGTGTAGTAGTCGTGGTGGTGTTGTATGAGGTGGTGTGATTGTTGTAGCAGTGAAGTCATGGCCGCGTGTGTTTGTGACAGTGGTTAAATGAAAAAGGAGTTGGTAGGGTTGAGATACAGTACCGAAGGAGGTAGAAAGTGGAAATGCTGTGGTAGTGATGGTGAAGTTATGTTTGTGTGGGTGGTAAAGGGATGGAGGAGGAGAAGTTGTATTATGGTGACAATGTTCATTATGGAGTGGTACCAGTACTACTGCAATGAGGTTTGTAATCTTCTTACTACCCAATTTTCGTAAAACAAAAAGAATTATTTTATGATTGGCTTTCACCAACTCTTAGTACTTTCAAAATCCTCGTTATCGATAAATAATAGGTCTTTATCCAGTTAAAAATGAAGGAGATGAGAGTTTTTACCGAAATAATTTACTTTTCAACTTTCCGAAGGTAAATTGGTCATATTTTTTAATGTACAAATTGTGTAAGATTTGAACTACTTAGGTTAGAAACTACACACCACAAGCTTTACAACGGTTCCAACCTTGCAAAAATCAGAGTTCAAGAGCATCCGGAAAAGACCTCCAAAGTTCGAACAAATTTCTAGTTTCAATGCGCCTCAGGCGTGAATGTATGCGCCCATGTCACAGGCACTCCCGATCTCCAATTTGCACGTGGTTTGAACCGTTGGAAAGCTTCTCCATCCTACTTTTTAATTAACTAAATTAGTTTGAATCCCAAATTGCTTATACGTTAAAAGATATGAAAATTTTACCCTCAACTTTTCAAAAAATAACCTTTTTTGGGAAAATCCATGAATCACACCAACATTAAATCATAACGAAGCCTACAATATACCGATATAAAGGGTATTAAAATTGCTAAAAGATTGTAGGATTAAATCATAAAAATAATGTATTTTGGTTTACGAAAAATTAGTGGAGATTAAACCAACTCGAAGATCATTGGAGTCACTAAATTCAAAGAAGTGGTCCGACGATCCCACCAAATGCATGACACAATTGGGAAAACCGAATGCCTCCCCTGTAATGTATCCCTCAACTGATGTTTATATTTCAATTTTTTTTTTCCTCACTAAGAATCAAAGAGCTGATTACAAGGCGATTGTGCAGAAGGTCGCCCTCTATCATGATGATAAAGTAAATAAGGGTTCCAACGGTGGAACGGAGGCCTGTAGTTTTCTGGTCCTTAAATGATGATGATGATTTGGAAGTGTAGTAGTTGTGGTGGTGTTGCATGAGGTGGTGTGATTGTTGTAGGAGTGAAGTCGTGGCCGCGTGTGTTTGTGACAATGGTTAAATGAAAAAAGAGGTGGTGGGGTTGAGATGCAGTGCCAACGGTGGGAGCAAAGTGGAAATGCGGTGGTAGTGATGGCCAAGTTATGTTCATGTGGGTGGTGAAGGGATGGAGGAGGAGGGGTTGTATTATGGTGACAATGTTGGTTATGGAGTGGTACTGGTACTACTCCGATGAGGTTTGTAGTCTTCTTACTACCCAATTTTCATAAAACAAAAAGAATTATTTTTATGATTGGATTTCACCAACTTTTAGTACTTTCAAAATCCTCGTTATCGATATACAATAGGTCTTTATCCAATTAAAAATGAGGGAGATGCAAGTTCTTTACCGACAAAATTTACCTTTCAACTCTCTAAGGGTAAATTGGTCATATTTTTTAATGTACAAATTGTTTAACATTTGAACTACTTGGGTTAGAAACTACACTCAACAAGCCTTGCCACAGTTCCAACCTTGTGAAAATCAGAGTTCTGGAGTATCCGCAATAAACCCGCAAAGTTTGAACAATTTTCGAGTTTCAATGCGCCTCAAGCGCCAATGCATGCGCCCAGGCGCGACCTTGAAATTTCAAAACTAACCAAACTTTGCGGCCTTGTCACAGGAACTCCCGATCACCAATTTGCACGTGGTTTGACCGTTGGAAAGCTTGTCTATCAAACTTTCTTATTAACCAAATTAGTTTGACTCCCAAATTGCTTATACATCAACAGATATGATAATTTTACCCTCAACTTGTCGAAAAATTACCTATATTGGCAAAATCATTGAATCACACCAATATTAAACCGGAACAAAGCCTACTTTAGATTGATATATACGGTATTCAAAATGCTAAAAGATTGTGGGTTTAATCATAAAAAAAGGTATTTTGATATACGAAGAATTAGTCGAGATTAGACCAACACAAAGATCATTGGAGTCACTAAATGCATAGTAGAAGTGGTCCGATGCTCCCACCAAATGCACAACGCGATTGGAAAAACCGAATGCCTCCCCAGTAATGTATCCCTCAACTGACTAAATTCACGGAAGTGGTCCAACAATCCCATTTAATGCACGACGGAATTGGGAAAATCGAATGCCTCCCCTGTAGTGTATCCCTCCACTGATGTTTATATTTCAAATTTTTTTTCCTCACAAATAATCAAAGAACTAATTACAGGGGGATTGTGGGGAAGATCACCCTTTACCATGATGATGAAGTAAATAAGGATTTCGATGGTGGAGGGGCAGCCTGTGTTTATGTGGTCCTAAATTGATGATGATGGTGACGTGGAAGTGTAGTTGTCGTGTTGGTGTTGCATGGGGTGGCGTGATCGTCGTAGCAGTGAAGTCATGGCCGCGCGCGTGTGTTTGCGACGGTGGTTAAATGAAAACGGAGGTGGTAGGATTGAGACGCAATGCCAACGGTGGTAGCAGAGTGGAAATGCGGTGGTAGTGATAGCGAAGTTATGTTTGTGGGGGTGGTGAAGGGATGGAGGTGTAGGGCTTATATTTTGGTGACAATGTTGGTGGTGGAGTGGTACTGGTAATACTCCAAAGAGGTTTGTAGTCTTCTTACTACCAAATTTTCATAAAACAAAAGAAATTATTTTTACGATTGGATCACACCAACTTTTAGTACTTTCAAAATCCTAGTTATCAATATACAATAGATCTTTATCCAATTAAAAATGAGGGAGATGCAAGTTTTTTCCCGAAACAAATTACTTTTCAACTCTCTGAGTGTAAATTGGTCATATTTTTTAATGTACAAATTGATTAAGATTTGAACTACTTGGGTTAAAAACTACACCTCACAAGCTTTGCAACGGTTCCAACCTCGGGAAAATCGGAGTTCAGGACCATCCGGAATAAACCCGCAGAGTTTGAAAAAATTTAGAGTTTCTAAAGCCCCTTAGGCGCAAATTCGTGCGCCCAAGGCGCATTATAGTGCGCCCAGGCGCCACCTTGCAATATCAAAACTAACCAAACTTGGCGGCCTTGTCACGGGCAGTCCCGATCTCCGATTTGCCCGTGGTTTGAATCGTTGAAAAGCTTGTCTATCCAACTTTTTAACT